>CM022880.1:844873-872075 GCA_012654025.1 Pachypsylla venusta | reverse complement strand
ATGGACACGGAAACATTGTATTCCAATTAGGACATGGACACGGAAACATTGTATTCCAATTAGGACATGGACACGGAAACATTGTATTCCAATTAGGACATGGACACGGAAACATTGTATTCCAATTAGGACATGGACACGGAAACATTGTATTCCAATTAGGACATGGACACGGAAACATTGTATTCCAATTAGGACATGGACACGGAAACATTGTATTCCAATTAGGACATGGAAACTGATTAAAGATTCAAAAAAAAAAATTGTCGATAAAACAGGTTAAGTTATCTAGCTTTACTTATAAACTATTATGGCACGCTGAATACAGCAGTTCCCGTTAGATCACTGAAGTTAAGCAACGTCCAGCGAGGTTGTTCTAAGTGGGTGTTCACGTGGGTTCGCGCCTTCGTGATGCTGATTAAGTTTCCGGCACAACCCAGTCTGGGTGAGATCAATGTGGGTAGCTGGTTTGCAAGTTTCCAGCGAATGGAGGGTGAAACCCCCGTCTTGAATGACCAATAGATGTTAAAGAGAAGTTAAACCAAATGAAAAAATTGTGTATCTATACAATTTTCATAGCCCTGTGGCTGACGCGACGAACATACGAATACATCGTAAGATTTGTAACAGTATTTCTTTTTACTCTTCGCGAATTTAAACATCTATAATGTTTATTCATCCTCTAAAGTTTAATTAATTAAAAACACTGAAGATGTTCCTTTCTTTTAATTAATAACTTAATTTAATAACAACTCGTTCGAATATTAAACTTGTTCTTTCAGAGTCGTTGATAGTTTTATTGCAATTTAAATTTATTATTGATAGGTAGTCTCTTGAAATTGCGACTGGTTTACGCACATTAAACGGTGATTATTGGTTATTGATGCTTTATCATAAAGATCTTAATTATAAGGCACGGACCAAACTTTGCTCTAAATTCTAAATAAAGTGTGGTTTAGTTTTTATGTCAAGATCAATAATCTCTTAACCGGTTTGAATTTTTAAAAATATGAAAACACATTTAATTAACTTTCATTCTTAATACGGTTCTTTTTGATGTTTTCATATTTTGGGAAAACCCCTAATTTTAGTTGTTGTTTATTGTGATTGACGGTTTTTTTTAAAAATTCACGAAAACACAAATTATAACACATTTAACTTTAATTCTTAATACGGTTCTTTTTTGATGTTTTCATATTTTGGGAAAACCCCTAATTTTAGTTGTTGTTTTTTGTGATTGACGGTTTTTTTTAAAAATTCACGAAAACACAAATTATAACACATTTAACTTTAATTTTTAATACGGTTCTTTTTGATATTTTCATATTTTTGGAAAAACCCTAATTTTAGTTGTTGTTTTTTGTGATTGACGGATTTTGTAAAATTCACGAAAACACAAATTATAACACATTCAACTTTCATTCTTAATACGGTTCTTTTTTGATGTTTTCATATTTTGGGAAAACCCCTAATTTTAGTTGTTGTTTTTTGTGATTCGCGGATTTTGTAAAATTCACGAAAACACAAATTATAACATATTTAACTTTCATTCTTAATACGGTTCTTTTTGATGTTTTCATATTTTGGGGAAACCCCTAATTTTAGTTGTTGTTTTTCGTGATTGGCGGATTTTGTAAAATTCACAAAATCCGCGTAAAGCCAATAATAATTGTTTACGTTAGTGAACTCCACTTTTGACTCCCATATACATCTCGAAACGCACTTGTTTTTTTTTTAATTTGGCTTAACGTCTCTTTAACATCTATTGGTCATTCAAGACGGGGGTTTTACCCTCCATTCGCTGGAAACTTGCAAACCAGCTACCCACATTGACCTCACCCAGCCTGGGTTGGGCCGGAAAAAACCAACGATACGTGGTGTTCCCAAGCGGTCACCCATCCAAGTACTGACTACGCCCGGACGTTGCTTAACTTCAATGATCTGACGGGAACTGGTGTATTCAACGTGGTATGATCGTTGGCTGATATGTGTATGTATGTTACGCGATACAAGTCACAATTTTCATCCGATTTTGACGAAATTTGGTATACATGTTTGGGGTATGAAGGAAATTTGCTGTGTAGTGGCCCAATATTGTGTTTTTTGAAAATGATTTTCATCATCTTTTTAGCGGTTTGTTGCAGAAACGTAAAATTTTGATATGTGATGGCTGGTGTTAAGGACTTTTTGAAAAAATCGATTGGGGACCCACCCCACCGGGGAGGGGGGGGAGGGTCCCCATTTTTTTTTAAATTGGATTAAGATATTTTTTTTTTTTATTAATGACTACAACACTAACGTGAACGCACCTGATCATACTGATCCACTATATAGTTTTACGTGTCTACAGCAGGGCCTTTTTGTAAAGCAACCAGGAGACTGTTAATGACTGTTCATTGATCTTGATCTGTATTCTTCTCTTTGTATGTTTTTTGATGTAACATTTATATTATGCTGCGACATATTTCTCGTAGGCAGTATAATTTGCTGAACTTATTTTATAAATAGAATGTGTTCCTATTGAAGCTTAGCTCTAGTCACGCCCTTTACACAATATGAAAAAAAAAAAACAGTTTTTGTGTAGGCAAATATTGTATATAATTGAATACAGTAATGCCCTTTTCATTTCATATTAAAACAATGGATAGGGCATATATACGGCTATAATACGACTCCACAAATAGAACAATTATTCAGTTTATGTCTGATGATATTAAGTTCCTGGGTCAATGAAGAACAAGGCTGGGCAGGACATAAAATTAGTTTGAATTCTTATTAATACCGACAGATTTCAATTAATATTGGATCAAATCAAATTTCAAAATTATGATTAAAAGATCTTATAATGTCTTATGTCAGAGGGAATCTTTGCTCCCTCTCCCAAACCAAATAAACCGTAGCAAAACTTGATCCCAAGTAGCAGTAATGCAGAGACATCCAGTCACTGCCGAACTAAGATAGAGAAGTACTGTACGACGTCATCTCGAACATGGCAAGGAACATAAACAAGAGAAATCATATTGCCAGAGAGATGAAGGTCGACAGTAGTATAAAGTCCTAGGAGCTTTCCTTAGAAAGGATCAGATCAGTTTTAGACATAGGAAGTGCACAAACTCCGAACGAACAAGACCAGCGCCTGTTTCACCACAATTATAAGATCTGATCAAGTGTTACATCAAACTTCCTTCCACCGCATCCAGCAGACAAAGGTCCTCTCACTAACATCTCAAGCTATTTCAAAGACATCTCAAAACCAACTCCCAACCATCTCCCCCAACCCACAAACATAAAAGTCTCTCATAATAAGTTAACGGAAACCAAACTGTTTTGAACAATTTTGCTGCCATATGAGCTCAAATGCATCTTTTTAGTACTCATACATCTCGAGATACAGTACTTCAAAGATTTATAATTTTGATGTGTCCTGGGATCCCTTATACTAACCTACGGTTTGCTAAACTCTAGTTACTTTTTTTTACAGAGCAACTGTGGGAAGACGTCCCTTTACAACCAAGTTAACTAAGGTATGACCCTCATTCCGTCAATAACTACACAACTAATCATCAAAAACTATTCAGTTGTCCTCACGGGGCTGAGTGCACCTCGATAAAGCAAACAATCAATACGTATAGTATCATCGGTCCACCTCCTACCCAAATACGCACCACTCCCAATGTTTCTTAACTTCAGTGTCCTACGGGAACTGGTGTATAGTCAGAGTTAACTTTTTTACTGTTCCATCAAGTTCGTCTAACTCAGGGGCTCCCAAACTTGTTGGTACCGCGCCCCCTTTTCTTGAAATGAAATCCTCCCACACCACCCTCCCCTTTACATTATAAATTATGAATGGGTATGGGTGTTGCTGAATGCTATCTCATTCAAAACGCTAATGTGTTGCTGAATGCTATCTCATTCAAAACGCTAATCTGTTGCTGAATGCTATCTCATTCAAAACGCTAATATGTTGCTGAATGCTTTCTCATTCAAAACGCTAATATGTTGCTGAATGCTATCTCATTCAAAACGCTAATATGTTACGGAATGCTATCTCATTCAGAACGCTAATCTGTTGCTGAATGCTATTTCATTCAATTACCTTTGTAAAAAAAATTAAGTACATATATGTTATCTAACTAAGTGATAATAATTCAACTGGTCTCGCGCCCCCCTTTGCTTGCCTTCACGCCCCCCAGTTTGGGATCCTCTGGACTCTAACTGAAATCCAACGAAATAGAAAGTAAGACTTGTCTTGATTTTGAACGTCTGCATTTTTTTGAATCAATGTTTTTGTTTATTTGCGAGTTCTAACTGAGTGTCGAACTGACGCGAGAGTGACGCAAGATGTGTAGTTGTAGGGGCTTTTTTTTCGTTGGTATTTAGAGTTTGAACAATTTGTTTTTCATACGGACTTTTGTTAATCCCGATTTATATTTGCAAATCACAGCGTGCTCTGGTTGCTAGGTAAATGTTATTAATGAAATTTGGTATGTACCTACATTGATCCGCGGTGTATTAACAAATCTATACTTATAAAACGCAAAGCCCACTTGGTATACTGACTGACTGACTGATAATCAACGTAGCTTCACGATGGCTAAACCTAGAGACTTGAAACTTGGCACACAGGTCCCTTTTAGTATGTAGGTGCGTAATAAGAAAGGAAAAAATTTAAAGTGGGAGCAAGTTACCGCCAAAAAGGACGCTATTTAGCGGGTCTTTTTGCAATTTTGTTCTGAGGAAACTAAAAGAGATAACGAAAAATGAGCGAGAATAGACCCCCCAAAATAGTATATAAGGACCCCATAAAAAATATAAAATTTGAATATTTCCGGTTTCTACCTGATTTATGGACGGTTTTCACCACCAAAAAATCGGAATTGAGAAGTACCACTTCGGGATGAGCGAGAAAGCTGAAATTTGATACAAAGGTGTTCCGAAGTACAAAAAGTCATATCCTTGAATAAAATATTGAATTTTCTAACTGGGAGCGGTGCTCACTCTGGGGATCCGTTCCACCAAAAACCCATAGTTAAGAAGTATCACTTCGGGATAAGCGAGAAAGCTTAAATTTTATACGAAGGTGTTCCGCAGTGTAAAAAGTAATATCTTTGAGTAAAATATTGAATTTTCTGAATAGGAGCCGTGTTCACTCTGGGGGTCGGTTCCACCAAAAATCTAAAATTGAGTTGTTGAATTTTGTAACCGTAGCGAAGCACGGGAAAACAGCTAGTAGACTATAATTCGTGGAAAATTGATGTGCAAAAACATAGACCTGACTTCATTAATTTAAACTTTTAGATCGTTAATAATCGCCTCACCGCAACTATGTAAACAAGTTGTTTGTATACTGCGTGTCCGAAAAGTTCGAGAACATCTGAATATCTTTTGAACGGCTTTATGTGGAGTTCTGAAATTTTGCATGGTATTATATCCCAAATTAAACCACCTGATGGTGAGACCAATTTTTCATGGGCGAGTCCCATGTGGCCCCCAGGGGGTCCAACTTTTGTTTTTTAAATACGAATCCCCATCTTGTGATACATTTTCAGAAAGACAATAGAATTAGAAGTACTTTGCAAAAATTTACACGTCTAGCGTTTTGGTTTCAAAATGGCGGTTTGAAATTTCCAAGATATGACTTCCAAGAGTGCCTAAAACTAGGCGAAGTATTTCTAAAAGTTAGGCGAAGTGTCCAAAACTAAGCGCATTATGTCTGAAAAAACTGGTTCCTCGGCATTGGTGTCCTATGTAATTATTCAATATATTCAATAGGGCAGCAATGTCGAGGAACCTGTTTTTTTTTTACATAATTTTTTTGGGGGCGGAATCTATGTGACCCCGAGGAGCCACTTGTTACTGAACACAACCCATCAGGATATTATTGACAGACGAGTTATAACTTACAACTAAGTAAATTTCTCTAATTATGGTCCCTATCTTTTATCTACACATCCCCAATAAAAGATAGCATTGCATATAATTTGACCATTGCAAATAATTCGCCTAGTTTTAAACACTCTTGGAAGTCATATCTTGGAAAATTTAAATGGCGGCCATTTTGAAACTAAACACGCTAGGCGTGTCAAATTTTTTGCAAAGTACTTCCAATATTATTGCCTTTCTGAAACTGTATTATAAGATGGGGGTTCTTATTTAAAAAACAAAAGTTGGACCCGTTGGGGTCCACATGGGACCCGCCCTTGAAAAATTGGTCACACAATCAGGTGGTTTAATTTGGGAAATAATACCATGCAAAATTTCAAAACTCCACATAAAGCCGTTCAAAAGATATTCGGGTAGTCTCGGATTTTTGGGACACGCAGTATTTGAAAGGTAACTGTCTGAGAGCAGGATGTTCCCATGTCTGTAAATTTTATTTTTTATCATGTACACATAAAATCTTTACTTCAAATTTTATACCATTTTTTTTGTATTTCCTGCATGAAAGATATCTTCATGGCCGGATGGAAGATGCATGGCGTCAAATTAGAAAATTAACCGGAACACAATCACCGGTTCACTTGAACACATCAGGTCACTTGAAATAAACATTGAACAACGCGGTGCGGCGGGACCGATAGTGGTCATCTCATCGGAAGACTGGCCCTGCCAGGGATTAACAATAGTAGCACTTGTAGCACGTGCTACGGGCCCCGCGATCTAGGGGCCCCTCGCTTTAGGGGGCCCCGCGCTTTGACAACTTACACTAGATATTTCGACATTTCTGAGTTGAAAAAACATATCAATTTGACGGGGCCCCCAGCCCCGTCAAATTGATACTCTTCAAAGTATGTAGTAAAATCTAATTTAGGAAAGTACAAGTAGGTACCTACTACCTAGGAACTTAATAAAGAAACGAGTATTGCAACATAAGCAAATTGGTTAGTNTATCATATGAACAAATCGATACAAGTTTGTAGAACTAGTACCGCGCGGTCATGTAGACAATATGCATTATTTAGATAGATCTTGTGTCGCGCGGTTCATCGTACCGCGCGATCATCTGAACATAGCGTAAATCTCCAAAGTGAAATGTCGGTAGGTACCGACCTGATGGCTCCATGTTATTATTTCGTTAAGTCCAGAGTCAAGACAAGACAATTAGACTTTTGTCTAGGAACTAGGGATAGGAGTATGGGGGAGGGGCAAGAGAATTTAGTTCAGTTCTATATGTAGTGCGTAAAGTGAAATTTTCGGGATTCGGATATTCGAAAATTTGTGTTTTGCGGAAGGGGCCCCGCTCTTTGAAAGTGCTACGGGCCCCGCAGAAGGTTAATCCGGCCGTGAAGACTGGTCATACTCGGCTTGAACATCAATTGTTTTAAAAGTGCGGAAAGGACAACAAAATAAACTCTTCAAGCTAGGTACTACGATATGCAGCATGAGGGAAGGTCCACTTCCGAAGACATCAATTATGCGCCATTGAACTCCAGGGCCTAAATCCTGAAATTCCTAGCGGTGGCGGGGGGCGTAGAGCAAAAACAAATGTTTTCCACCGAAATCAAAAACGCCATCCATTTTGTGCCTTTATTTCTTTCATGTTTCATTTTTCATCCTTTAATTCTTTCTGTAGTGTACTTTTCCAAGTGTTTTTCTAGGACAGAACTCCTTTCTTTTTACTTGTGGGTTCCATTCAAAAGGCTTCTCTAGCGTTGTTATTTTGCTTTCTCAGGATGTGTCCGGTCCATCTGTATTATCCTTATTTGATGCAAATTACGGACATAGCTAAGGCTCGAAAATAAAATATTGATGTAGGTATGAATTTTTGGTACGTTTTTTTTAAGAATCATTGTTCCGTCTTGAATGACCAATAGATGTTAAAGAGACGTTAAGCCAAATTAAAAAAAAAAAAAAGAATCATTGTAAACCTAAGTTTTCAGCTTCTTAAAATCTGCTTGCTGCGTGGTGGGCGGACAACTTTCAATTTTTTTGAAGTTATACTTTTTTTGTTATTTGTAACAAAAAATTATCACCGCATCAGTGTAACACATCAGATGAAGTTATGATGGAGATGGAGTTAGTTATGAAAAAATGATGAGTTAAATATAAATTGTATTTTCTCATTCTATATCCATACAAAAGTGTGGCTCAGTGGCAAGGCCTCTGTTTCATAGTTGGTAGGTTCTGAGTTCACTCTCGGGTGGGGTAGTAAGTTTTTTTGAAATATTATTAAATTTATTTTTAAAACGACGTATAACTTCCGACGCGCGTTAAGTACTAAAAGAAAAAAACGTAGATTGCTACAAGGAAGTATCCTGCATAGACACGAATGGATCCCAAAGGTAGTGTGATATAATTGCATTCCCCAAAAAAGGAATAAAGGCTTATATCTTAGATCCAACCATCAGATACGAAGCGAATGACTTAGATCAAGGAATGAAAGTGGACAAAGAGAAGAAAGCGATTTATAATTTGTGTATTTCCCATGTAAAAGAGAAGTATCATCAAAAATATCAGAATAGAGAATATGAAGTAATTGGATTGTGGTTCGGCTCAAGAGGCGCTATCTCCCAAATTGTATTGGATACATTCGATACATTTGGGATTAACAAAGGAAATTTGAAAATTATGAGCGGATCAATAATTAGGGATAGCATTTGTGTCCTCCACCACCATATATACGGTGTGTTATGATATGTTGTTTTTTTAAAAAAAAAATGAAAAAAAAAAAAAAATGACCCAAAAATTGTACCTAGGTATAGATTGGTATCCTGTGTTCCCAGCAACCTACAACAAGTAGGCAGCTTCATTTTGTTTTGCTTTTAAAAATAAAATTGTTTCTCTCTCACCCACTTTTTACTTATATTTGCTAAAATTGGAGCCCCATTGCAACCCTAAATTTCTTAATAGTTCGCGAGATACAGCTCAATAATAAAGATTTTTACTATTGAGCTTCCAATGACCTACTGTTAAGCACAATAAATTACAAACACGTGGTTCGATTTTGATGTAACTTAGTTCCATCTAATTCATGCCTATGGTGGAATTAACTGAATAGACTCTAGCTTGATAAATCCGGACGATTAGCGGCCTTCAGCGAGTCGATTATAATATTTCTTATGAAAACTAAGATTCTATGCACCAGATTCGAACGTGCTAATTTAAATAAATTTGTCAGATTATTTATAAATTATTATTTAATGATGATGGTACCTTACCAAATTTTGTTAGCTGATCAACCAGTTCTATTTTTGGAACTAAATTGAGTATAAAGCCAAACTCATATCAGCAGGAAACTAGTTCAAATCTTATAAAGTGCAATTTATATTTAAATCACTTCGCTGATGATAATTTAATTTGTTCAACACGTTAACTGTGAGCTTTCTAAATCCCTCATATTTTATGTAAGGTCTTTGTGGGTAGCTGTTTTTTTTTTTTTTTTTTTTTTTTGATCAATATTCAAATCACATATTGACTAGAATCCAAATAAAAGCTCTCAATTTAAAAATACTCCAGCTAATCACGTAGCTTCAGTAGCTTAGTTGGTACAGCCAGTAGATTCCTAACCAAGGATTCACACCACGTTGAATACACCAGTTCCCGTCAGATCACTGAAGTTAAGCAACGTCCGGGCGTGGTCAGTACTTGGATGGGTGACCGCTTGGGAACACCACGTATCGTTGGCTTTTTCCGGCTGGGTGAGGTCAATGTGGGTAGCTGGTTAGCAAGTTTCCAGCGAATGGAGGGTAAAACCCCCGTCTTCCCCGTCTTGAATGACCAATAGATGTTAAAGAGACGTTAAGCCAAAAAAAAAAAAAAAAAAAAAAAAAAAAAAAAAAAAAAATGATAAATAATTTAGCAATAACATTTGGAAATACTCCGTGACAAACTGACAAGTATATTAGCACAACACAAGTAAATTCCTCTTCTAATTAGCTCCACTCAGGAGCGGAACCTTAAAACATAATGGATGTTCCTATATTTTTTTTAAAAAACTGGCACTTCAGAAAGACGGAAGAAAGGAGCTTTACTTTTACCCGAATTTAGTGAAAAAAAGGCCTCCATAACCAAAGCGTATAACTTTTTTTTTGGCTTAACATCTTTTTAAGATCTATTCGAGATGGGGGGTTTTAGCCTTCATTCGCAAGGAACTTACAAACCAGATAACCTCAACGACCCCACATAGCCTGGGTTAGACCGGAAACTTAGCCAGCATCAAGAAGGGGCGCGAACCTACGTGGACAGGACACCCACATGATACAATCTTTCTTCAGCTTTCTCAACTTCAGTTCTTTGAAGGATACTGGTGTATCCGTGTATCAAACTTGTTGACTCCCCAAGGTTCCAATTCACCCCACTTTACTGTACTTGCATTAGTTCTCACTGTTTCAATTCACCCCACTTTACAGTACTTACATTATTTATCACTGTTTCAATTCACCCCACTTTACAGTACTTGCATTATTTCTCACTGTTCAATTCACCCCACTTTACAGTACTTGCATTATTTCTCACTGTTCAATTCACTTCACTTTACCGTACTTGCATTATTTCTCACTGTTTCAATTCACCCCACTTTACCGTTCTTGCATTAGTTCTCACTGTTTCAATTCACCCCACTTTACCGTACTTGCATTATTTCTCACTGTTTCAATTCACCCCACTTTACTGTACTTTCATTAGTTCTCACTGATTCAATTCACTCCACTTTACCGTACTCGCATTAGTTCTGACTGTTTCATTTCACTCCACTTTACCATACTCGCATTATTTCTCACCGTTTCAATTCACGCCTCTTTACCGTACTTGCATTACTTCTCACTGTTTCAATACACCCCACTCTACCGTACTTGCATCATTTCTCACCGTTTCAATTCACTCCACTTTACCGTACTCGCATTATTTCTCACTGATTCAATTCACTCCACTTTACCGTACTCGCATTAGTTCTGACTGTTTCATTTCACTCCACTTTACCGTACTCGCATTATTTCTCACCGTTTCAATTCACCCCTCTTTACCGTACTTGCATTACTTCTCACTGTTTCAATTCACCCCACTGTACCGTACTCGCATTATTTCTCATCGTTTCAATTCACCCCTCTTTACCGTACTTACATTACTTCTCACTGTTTCAATACACCCCACTCTACCGTACTTGCATTTTCTCTGTCATCAATTCTTTGTGGTTTTGATAGTTTGTTGGTTACAACAAAATAGAAATTATTTTTTCATTTAATTAAATTGTACTGCAACTACTGACATGAGAAGAAATCTTATTAATTAATGTCATACCTTATTGACATGCATTTATGGTTTTCATAATAATTTTTACACATAGAGGTAACTCTATCAATCTATTTCTTTTAAATTCAATCTAGCTTAGAATATTAATCTGGGTTGGTAATCAGATCGGTGTACAGGGTTCTTTAGCGAGAAAATTAACAATTACTTTTTGTAAATAAGAGATGGATTATTTTAGGTAGACATATTGCGAAATTGGTTGGAAATATTGAAGTGAATAAAGCATCAGCTGTAATATTTCTTAGAAACTATAATCAGCTTAGGGAAAGTACATTTGATTTTATAATTGTAAGAAAAAATGAATAAATTTTTTTAAAAAAATATTGTGATTCTGATATAAACAATCTGTATACGGAATATTATGATTTATAATTGTAAAAATAAAATAAAATTAAATAAATTAAAAAAAAATAATAATAAAAAAAAAAAAATAATAATATTGTGATTCTGATATAAACAATCTGTATATGGAATATTATGTAAACATCCTGTATATAGACCGCGACGCTTCTCCTTTCTATTTTTATTTCTCCTCTGAGATTCCAGAACGTTTTGTTTGTTTACTAGACGTTGTTTACGTTAACAACGAAGAATATTTTTAGAACGCAAAGTTTGTATACTGCGTACTTTCGAGAACAACGCAGAAGGGTTGTGTACTAGATCGTTCTAGAATTAGAGTAGAAACCAAGTCAGTCTTAGTTCAGTGATAAGTGAAGTCAGCCTAGTTTTAAAAGCGAAGTCAGTCAGTGAGTTTTAAAAGTGTTTAGAGTTGGGTTGTATTTTTTTTTCGTGTGTGAATTTACGTAGTTTTTCGTGTGTTTTGAATACGACATTTGCAAAGTTGAACATCTTTTTTTTTATATTTTTATTGATTGGCCTAAGTATTTAAGTTACTACTACTAGCCAGCCCTCAATACTGGCTAGTAGTAGTAACTTAAATACTTAGGCATATTTGCCTAAGTATTTAGGCGTATATGAATTTTTGTTACCTTTATTTTATAGTAATTTCTTTCTTTAATAAATTGTTTGAAGTTTCTTTTCTATTTTCTTCAAAGTTAGTTATCGCGTTTTAAATCAACGACTACTTAATCCTCGAACTTTAAGTCTACAACAATAGGTTTCCCAAAGTTTTAAAAGATACAGGGTGTAACAAAAAGTGTGTTTGTTGAAGCTACATGTTTTATGTGCCAAATTAGAGGGGGATATTCTTTTAGAAAATAGTGTGAAAGCAGGACCAATTGGTAAAAAGATACAGGATCGTAGACTGAGGAGGTTTGTGCATGTTGAAAGAAGGGATGAGGATTATAGTGGAAAAAGATTTGATAGATTGAATATTGGAGGAAGAAGAAGAATAGGAAGAAAAATGAAATGGATGGACAAAGGATGAGACCCTGGGTAGAGAAATGTGGAGGAAAAAAAATCAGGAAACCAAAGTCGATCCTTTATATGAAACATGGGACAATATTTTGTAAAAGAAGAAAAAAATTCTTTAAGTAAATGGGCAGAAAGACTTTCCCAAGTGTACTATTTTAGTTTTAGTCGTAAGGCGTAATAAGGCTAAACATTTTAAGTATCCAATTTTTTTTTTTTTTTTTTTTTTCAAATAAAGTAAATTATTTTGAAAAATTAGTTAGTTATACCTTATACCGAGCATTTAGAGATAAAAGCACGGTCATTATTTTGTTTGTTTTTTTGTACTCTCGTAAATTAATTTGGGTTTAATGTATGACACCCAAAATTTACCATAAATGTTCGGGATTGAATTTTGCCTAAAAAAGACCCATCTTAATATTTTGTAACCCCTCTTTACTGTATATATAACTATTTTAATATATGCTACTAGCTGTTTTCCCGTGCTTCGCTGCGGAAACTTATGGGCATGATAGAATGAAGGAGGTTAACTTCGACTCCATATAGAATTGTGAATAAAGAAAAATACTTGGGAGTTTGTAATTTTTACGACGTATGTCGTAGGTCAGTAATGAGCTGATTTTACGATTTCTTTGCTAATTATAATTATGACTGACCGAGAGTGTCACAGAATCGGTGTCATTAACAGTGGACATTATTAACGTTAATGATTATTGTTATTTGATATGGTCTGCAGTACTGGACACTGGACCGAGGACAATCTAAAGACCTCACTGTAATGAGATGTTTACACAAACTGTATAATATTTGTACGTAGGTAATTTATTAAACCAAGTGATTCTCAACATGTTTCTCTGGAATTACCAAATTGAGAGATGTAGGCAATAAGGAATGACCTTTCTCCTTCACTTGAATGATTATTGTTATTTGATATGGTCTTCAGTACTGGACACTGGACAATCTAAGGCCTCACTGTAATGATATCTTTACACAAACTGTATAATATTTGTACATAGGTAATTTATTAAACCAAGTGATTCTCAACATGTTTCTCTGGAATGACCAAAGGTCTCTGGAATGTAGGCAATAAGGAATGACATTTCTCCTTTAATGACTAATTTCGTTCAGTAACTCGCCGGCTCCATAGAGATGGGCTTCATTTTTCACTTCATCGTTCAATACGAATTCGTTCATCAAGATGAGTTGAGTCTTTTCCTTCACTCATTTCGATCACCAACTCGTCAGTTCGCTCATGAAGATGAATCGAGTCTTTTCCTTCACTCATTTCGATCACCAACTCGTCAGTTCGTTCATCAAGATGAATCGATCCTTTTCCTTCACTCATTTCGATCACCAACTCGTCAGTTCGTTCATCAAGATGAACCGAGTCTTTTCCTTCACTCATTTCGATCACCAACTCGTCAGTTCGTTCATCAAGATGAATCGAGTCTTTTCCTTCACTCATTTCGATCACCGACTCGTCAGTTCGTTCATCAAGATGAACCGAGTCTTTTCCTTCACTCATTTCGATCACCAACTCGTCAGCTTCTTTCTCAACTTGAAGACTGTACCATGTAGTTTAACTCTTGTTCAATTTTGTTAGTATGAAAAAGAAAATAGAGAATAAGGCTTGAAGTTTTCTTTATTAGATTTCTGATTGTTGCTCCGTATTGTGCGAATTTGGTTTCGTCCATTCTCACCACACAAGTCACACCTGCCTTCAGTGGTTGGGTCCAGTCTGCAGAGATATGAATTCAGACATCTTGAGTATCTTGAGCGTAGTTGGGTCAATTTGGATCTGATCTCTCTGGGCAGCAGCTTCTCATCTGAAACCTCTTGGGTCGACAGTGAAATACTTTGCTGCAATTGTAGTTATCAGATGTGTTGCCATCTGTCCTAGCGTGAGGGAGGTGTCTGGTGTATATCGTGTCACCATTTCTGGAATAGTGTTTGTTTGTATGCACGAAACATAATCTCATTATCAGTTGGTAACTGTCCTAGCGTGAGGTAGGTGTCTGTTGTATATTGTGTCACCATTCCTGAAATAATGTATGTTTGTATGCACGAAACATAATCTCATTATCAGTTCGCGTCATCAATATTTATTGTTCACTTTGGCATCATTATTGCAACGTCCAAACACAAGGCCGACTTAATCATTATTCTTGAGTATTCTAATTTACAAATTGTTCAATGGATGTGGCTCAGTGGCACTTGGTAGAACAAGTGATCTAATTAGTATTATATCGTTTATTGATTTACTAAACTAGTTTATAAAGCCAACGTGAGATCTGTACAATGCAGAATGATAATTACTATTGAGAGGATGAGTTTGCGGCACGTGTCACTCTAACTAAAGCCACATTTACACTGCCCGAGCATTCGCCGCGAACAGGAGTGACGAACGAGCATTCGTTCGAGGTTCAGGCACTGTAAACAGCCGATCAAGATCGAAGTAAATGCACGTTCGTGCTCGAGCCTGATCCGCGCGATGTCGGTTTTCTGGCGAATCATCAAGGGGACTCTCGCTCGCCGCTCGCTCTGTGTAAATACTCCGGGATTTGTCAAATCGTGTTCTATGACTCTTGTTCTCGCCTAGATGTTGAAAGATACACGTCTCCTATTTTCTGTGTGGTGTTGTGTTTAGTATTTGACTGATGGTGTGGTAAAATGAAAAGTGCCTTTTGTTAAGTCCTCTGTATGCGGAGCACCCAGAGCTGTGTCAGCCAGACCATGAATTTTATTTTATTCTGAATAGCCCACTGTTATCCTCCTTCAAATCCTTCAGCAATAGGGAGTAATTTCCTTTCTTTAAAAATGACGACTCTCACATGCGACGCTTTTTCCTTTTTCGCTTTTCCTCCGCTAGATGGTCTAGAATGAGGATAAACACCGCAGAGACCGCAATTTCGGATAGCGCGGGTGCCATCTGTTCGCTGCAAATCCTCACGAATAACTGATCGTCAGAAATGCTCGAGCAGCGTGAACAGAAGGCTCGTTTGTATTCGTGCTCGTTAAAAACTGGCGAGCAACGATCACGAATACTCGATGCTTGGGTATGTTCAGACATTGTAAAAGCACCTTAAGAAAACTTTCAGATGAGACGAACACTTTGCCGCCGCGTTACCTTGTGGAGTCACCTTTTGTCAAAGGTTTATCGTGTCCGTATGTATTAAATTATAAAATCTAAGCGTACAGGAGAGAGCCAGACCAAGTTCCAATTCAAGTGCAGTGTGTTTATTACACAAAATGTTTCATGCTTTAGTTTTATGAAGTTAGTGTCTCTCTTAAGGAGAGAACCCCAATATATTATTGTTGTTATATATTAATAAAGATAAATAAATATTTATAGAACAATGCTGTTTCCGACCCCCCTGTATCTTCGGATCTGGTAACCGTCGGATTAATAAGGTCCAATACATTAGTTATACGGCATGTCGCGACAGAAAGTTGTTCCGTTTGAAAGGTCTCTAGCCAAGTGGCTTGTCGCGACGTGTGAATTGTTAAGGAAATTTACAATTATTTGAATACGAAATTAGTTATGCCGAAAAGTTGCATAGGCTGAAAGATTCCAGACAATATTCCTCGGAATTGCCTTCCTTAAAAAAATCAATTCACAATGTTGTAATCTATTGCAGTACACCAAAGTTTTTTTCAATTTTACAGTTAAGTTTTCCATACAAGATGTCTAGCACAGCTTAGGGAAAGCTCTTTGTATTGTAATTTTGAAAATAAAAAAAAGGAAACAAAGAATACACAGTGTATAGCAACCTTCGGAATCGGAGAAACCACTATGATGATGATGATGATCTTCAGTTAACTTTAACAGTCAAGTTTCTCCTTCAAATAACTTTATCGGTTAAAACAAAAAGTTATTAAGACAAATCCTTTTTCATTATGAAAGGGTTAAATCTGAAAATCTATTTCAAGGTCAACTATTATCATCAGAAAATTGTTCTTTGTTTTGCCTGAAGTACAATCACGACATTAGAGGTTGAAGTTTTGAGAAGGATGATGCGCAGAGATTTGAACATGATTTATAATTTGAATAGAGATGAGGGACACGAGTTATAATAGGTAATCAATGCCCTTTCAATTCTTCCACATCAATATTCATTGTAGCTTCAGCTTTCTGATTGCCATACTCAGTAAGGTTCTTACTCAGGAAGATTCTCCCTTTCAATTCTTGCACAACAATATTAATTGTAGCTTCAGCTTTCTGATGGCCATATTCAGGAAGATTCGCCCTTTCAATTCTTGCACAACAATATTAATTGTAGCTTCAGCTTTCTGATGGCCATACTCAGGAAGATTCGCCCTTTCAATTCTTTCACATCAGTATTCATTGTAGCTTCAGCTTTCTGGTTGCCATACTCGGGAAGATTCTCCCTTTCAATTCTTCCACATCAATATTCATTCTAGCTTCAGCTTTCTGATTGCCATACTCAGGAAGATTCTCCCTTTCAATTCTTGCACAACAATATTTATTGTAGCTTCAGCTTTCTGGTTGCCATACTCGGGAAGATTCTCCCTTTCAATTCTTCCACATCAATATTCATTGTAGCTTCAGCTTTCTGGTTGCCATACTCGGGAAGATTCTCCCTTTCAATTCTTCTACCTCAATATTAATTGTAGCTCCAGCTTTCTGATTGCCATACTCAGGAAGATTCTCCCTTTCAATTCTTCTACCTCAATATTAATTGTAGCTTCAGCTTTCTGGTTTCCATACTCAGGAAGATTCTTGCTCGGTATGATGATCCATCAGATTCTGAATCTAAAAAGGTCATTTTCCCATCCATTCTTCAATTTCATTGGTTCATATTCTTTTAGACTTTCCTCTTCAACGGCCCCTCAACGACAGACATAGCAATATTCTGTCAAAAGATGTCCATCGACACCTCTCATCCTCTTCGTGTACTTTCTGTTCCTGATGGAATCCAACAATCCTGTTTCGCTCATTCTTCCGCGTGTCGGCCTAGTATGAACATGTTCCTTCAACTGCCTGGAAAAATATTTTTAGTTTTGCCAGTTGCTGATCGGGCACTGTCACTGCTCAGTGTAAATGCTCCTTTGCAGAGGTTATCATCCAAGGTTTAATCTTTACAACCATATTACAGGATTAAAAAGACATAAGCAGGATTCTCCCTCACTTTGTATAACAAGTTATCAAAGGGATATAGCCCTGGTACAGATTTCGTTAAATCTTGTAATGCTGTGAAGGCTTTACTAAGGTTTCAAAGCTTTATATTTTTGTTCTTCTTCAGCTGAACATAAATTTTTCGTCAAGGAATGTTTGAACAAATCAGATTTTTGAACAGAATTGTTCAGGGTTTATTCAGAATATGGCCTCTAGTATCTACTTGCATGTCTCTATACTGACTGATATGAAACATGTCATCAGTCTAAAAATGATTCTTTAATTTGATACGCGGGATTGTGCAATTGTCAATGTTTGTGTGCCTGATTGAATATCAATGATATAGATAGATGGAATAATATTTGCCTCAGGCATTACTCATAATAGGGTAATCCATATCTTCATAGAATCACGTTTAACTCAAAGCATGATAAGAATTTTAAGAAAAGAATTGATCAATATCAAATCAATACTCAATAAGCATAATATTACGTATCTTGTTTGGGCTATACTCGTACATATGAACAGGAAAAAATGAGTAAGATTTTGATGTACGACTAAAATGATTTTCATCCTCGTTTTGGATGGTTGATAGGCTTATGTTGGACTGGCACTATAAAGGTTTCGATATTGAACAATGGATCATCATCATCACGAGATGGTTTGCAATAACTCGCCATGGGTTGTTGGTATTAAAGAATTCTTGCGGATAGTGCAGTAGCTTCTCCTTGCTTTCTGCATGGGTAATGGAAAATATATCATTTCTGAACTTGCTCTTAGTGGCCCTGTACATAGGCATGGGTGCCTATCTACAGGAAGCTCGATGTTATTCGTTTTATGGACTCGCCAAAATTTATGGCACGTTGAATACACAAGTTCCCGTTAAATCACTAAAGTTAAGTAACGTCCTGGGAGGTTTTGCCGGTCCAAAATATATCGTATATTTGCTTTCTGCATGGGTTATGAAAAATATATCGTTTCCGAGCTTGCACTTATTCGCCTTTTGCGATCGACATGGGCTTGGGTATCTTGGAAGTGTTCTTTTTAAGTCCCTCTATCCACAGGTTCTGTGACATCTAACCAATATTTCACTTGACATCGCTACAGTCTTCTTGATCGGACTCTTGTTCTTAGTAGATCCACATTGCCTTCCAGGGCATCAAGTATCACCATCCACATAACATGGTCCGCGACCTTCATATATTTTTGTAACGATGGCAAATACGTATTTTTGGAGGGGTCTCAGTTTTTTTTTGCTTACTTATATATCTATTGGTCATTCGAGCCGGGGATTTACCCTTCATTCGCTGAAAAATTACAGATCACATTTTTCCGAGTTGCATCTGGCGTCATTTCAGATGACTTACTTACTAGACGGCACTACAGCCCGGTGTGGGCCTTGGCCTCTCATACAATGTCTTGCCATTTCGTCCTGTCCTTGTCACTCCATCCTCGGACACCCATTGTTCTTAGGTCTTCGGTGACACAGTCTAGCCATCGCAATCTTGATCTTCCTTTTCTTCTGGCTGCGTAAATTTTGGCGTTGAGAGTTGAATTCTCTGAGCTTTTATAAATCTAACGATATCTTCATGGTTTAAGATGATATCTATCTCTACTTCATTTAAGATGACTGCTCCAAGATTTTTTTCATGAGATACTTCATTCAGTGTGTTTCCAGCAATATTGGATCTTTATAAAGGTTTTCCTGTGAGTATAGATTTTTACGAATAAGACTCTCGAAACTCTTCTTGCGACACTTAACTAAATAACTATTCTATCAGTTTATTATCTAGTTAGGTGTAGTTTTACCTATTATGTTCTACTCTTTAGAGAACATATTAATATTAGTATTTTCTGTTTGCGTTGCGGATCTTATTTATACTCTTTTATTATTATGCTTATATGTATTTGTTTTTTACAACATGAATTATTTAACAGCTCACAGTTTGGTAATATTTTTTTTTTAAATATTAATTTATTTTAAAGTAAGGTAGATGAACCGTACATTGGTCACTGGACGTTAGAATGTCCATAATTCCAAATTTTGAATGATGATTTTTTAAAAAATCATAAAAGAAGCAAATTTTTAAAAAAACTAAAAACTGAACACTTAGTTTGTTGAATTGTGAAACTATAATTAGGACTCATGAAATACGATATGTTCATTTGATTTCTTTAGCATATAAAATGACAAAGAAGTTATTTAGAGCGGACTAGTTTTGTCCTTTTCTGAGCTAAGAATGAAACTAAGCTCTAATAAATAACATCTTTTTTATTAGTTTCTATCCCGTCTAGATTTTGGTGTGACTGGGAAAATGGCCGGACTTCGCCTCACGACAATCCGTTCAATAAAAATAATTGGGCGGAGCGAAGCGTAGCCTTATACTCCCTACAAACTGCAAACTTTTGTTACCCTACTCCTCCGAAACTACTCAACCGATTTATACCAAATTTTTTTCTTCGTATTCTGCATATACCCAAGGGTGCATATATCTATTTTTAGAACGATATCTTGAACCGTTTCCGATTTTTTGGCCGATTATTTTTGCGCTTTACAATCAAGAAAGGTGCAATATTCTCAAAAAGTCTTGTTTTAACGGAATAATGGAGCAATATGCTAAAGTTTATGTGGTGCGCGAAAATTCGAGGTGAAACGGATGGCTCCGCCCGTTTTTGTCCACGGACACACCTAGTTATGGTATTATTTTTTCGACTGTATAAAAATATGGGCTTCTCTTGGTTTTTTAATGGTACAAGATTGTTTCTTCCAATATTTCACCCTTCCAATATTAGGTCACACCTTGTCCCAATGTTTGGTCATATCAGTTTCTCAAAGTATTTTACCCTTTCCATGCTTGGTCACATCGCCATATCTTGTCCTTTATTTAGATCATTTATCGTTATACAGGTTGCGGCAATTAGTATTTCCACATTTGATAGAGCTGGTAAATAAATACCAAATGAGATATTTGAAAAATTATTTTGTATTGTGTAAGCTTGTGTATTCTAGTTTTCTTTCCATTTATGTTTTGTAAATAATGTCGTCCAAATGACGACCTTGGCTACTGATGCACTTTTGGAGTCTTTCACGGAATTTTTCCATGACTCTCGTCAGGATATCCGCATCAATTTGGATGATTTCTTCCAGAATTGNTATCCTTCGTATGCTCAGGTATTTCCTCTATTTAAACATGTTTTGCGGGGTTCCCTGAAGCTTTTCTCAATTTTAATTGGAGTTAGTCCTTTTTCTCTCTCTATCCTTCGTATGCTCAGGTATTTCCTCTATTTAAACATGTTTTGCGGGGTTCCCTGAAGCTTTTCTCAATTTTAATTGGAGTTAGTCCTTTTTCTCTCTCTATCCTTCGTATGCTCAGGTATTTCCTCTATTTAAACATGTTTTGCGGGGTTCCCTGAAGCTTTTCTCAATTTTAATTGGAGTTAGTCCTTTTTCTCTCTCTATCCTTCGTATGCTCAGGTATTTCCTCTATTTAAACATGTTTTGCGGGGTTCCCTGAAGCTTTTCTCAATTTTAATTGGAGTTAGTCCTTTTTCTCTCTCTATCCTTCGTATGCTCAGGTATTTCCTCTATTTAAACATGTTTTGCGGGGTTCCCTGAAGCTTTTCTCAATTTTAATTGGAGTTAGTCCTTTTTCTCTCTCTATCCTTCGTATGCTCAGGTATTTCCTCTATTTAAACATGTTTTGCGGGGTTCCCTGAAGCTTTTCTCAATTTTAATTGGAGTTAGTCCTTTTTCTCTCTCTATCCTTCGTATGCTCAGGTATTTCCTCTATTTAAACATGTTTTGCGGGGTTCCCTGAAGCTTTTCTCAATTTTAATTGGAGTTAGTCCTTTTTCTCTCTCTATCCTTCGTATGCTCAGGTATTTCCTCTATTTAAACATGTTTTGCGGGGTTCCCTGAAGCTTTTCTCAATTTTAATTGGAGTTAGTCCTTTTTCTCTCTCTATCCTTCGTATGCTCAGGTATTTCCTCTATTTAAACATGTTTTGCGGGGTTCCCTGAAGCTTTTCTCAATTTTAATTGGAGTTAGTCCTTTTTCTCTCTCTATCCTTCGTATGCTCAGGTATTTCCTCTATTTAAACATGTTTTGCGGGGTTCCCTGAAGCTTTTCTCAATTTTAATTGGAGTTAGTCCTTTTTCTCTCTCTATCCTTCGTATGCTCAGGTATTTCCTCTATTTAAACATGTTTTGCGGGGTTCCCTGAAGCTTTTCTCAATTTTAATTGGAGTTAGTCCTTTTTCTCTCTCTATCCTTCGTATGCTCAGGTATTTCCTCTATTTAAACATGTTTTGCGGGGTTCCCTGAAGCTTTTCTCAATTTTAATTGGAGTTAGTCCTTTTTCTCTCTCTATCCTTCGTATGCTCAGGTATTTCCTCTATTTAAACATGTTTTGCGGGGTTCCCTGAAGCTTTTCTCAATTTTAATTGGAGTTAGTCCTTTTTCTCTCTCTATCCTTCGTATGCTCAGGTATTTCCTCTATTTAAACATGTTTTGCGGGGTTCCCTGAAGCTTTTCTCAATTTTAATTGGAGTTAGTCCTTTTTCTCTCTCTATCCTTCGTATGCTCAGGTATTTCCTCTATTTAAACATGTTTTGCGGGGTTCCCTGAAGCTTTTCTCAATTTTAATTGGAGTTAGTCCTTTTTCTCTCTCTATCCTTCGTATGCTCAGGTATTTCCTCTATTTAAACATGTTTTGCGGGGTTCCCTGAAGCTTTTCTCAATTTTAATTGGAGTTAGTCCTTTTTCTCTCTCTATCCTTCGTATGCTCAGGTATTTCCTCTATTTAAACATGTTTTGCGGGGTTCCCTGAAGCTTTTCTCAATTTTAATTGGAGTTAGTCCTTTTTCTCTCTCTATCCTTCGTATGCTCAGGTATTTCCTCTATTTAAACATGTTTTGCGGGGTTCCCTGAAGCTTTTCTCAATTTTAATTGGAGTTAGTCCTTTTTCTCTCTCTATCCTTCGTATGCTCAGGTATTTCCTCTATTTAAACATGTTTTGCGGGGTTCCCTGAAGCTTTTCTCAATTTTAATTGGAGTTAGTCCTTTTTCTCTCTCTATCCTTCGTATGCTCAGGTATTTCCTCTATTTAAACATGTTTTGCGGGGTTCCCTGAAGCTTTTCTCAATTTTAATTGGAGTTAGTCCTTTTTCTCTCTCTATCCTTCGTATGCTCAGGTATTTCCTCTATTTAAACATGTTTTGCGGGGTTCCCTGAAGCTTTTCTCAATTTTAATTGGAGTTAGTCCTTTTTCTCTCTCTATCCTTCGTATGCTCAGGTATTTCCTCTATTTAAACATGTTTTGCGGGGTTCCCTGAAGCTTTTCTCAATTTTAATTGGAGTTAGTCCTTTTTCTCTCTCTATCCTTCGTATGCTCAGGTATTTCCTCTATTTAAACATGTTTTGCGGGGTTCCCTGAAGCTTTTCTCAATTTTAATTGGAGTTAGTCCTTTTTCTCTCTCTATCCTTCGTATGCTCAGGTATTTCCTCTATTTAAACATGTTTTGCGGGGTTCCCTGAAGCTTTTCTCAATTTTAATTGGAGTTAGTCCTTTTTCTCTCTCTATCCTTCGTATGCTCAGGTATTTCCTCTATTTAAACATGTTTTGCGGGGTTCCCTGAAGCTTTTCTCAATTTTAATTGGAGTTAGTCCTTTTTCTCTCTCTATCCTTCGTATGCTCAGGTATTTCCTCTATTTAAACATGTTTTGCGGGGTTCCCTGAAGCTTTTCTCAATTTTAATTGGAGTTAGTCCTTTTTCTCTCTCTATCCTTCGTATGCTCAGGTATTTCCTCTATTTAAACATGTTTTGCGGGGTTCCCTGAAGCTTTTCTCAATTTTAATTGGAGTTAGTCCTTTTTCTCTCTCTATCCTTCGTATGCTCAGGTATTTCCTCTATTTAAACATGTTTTGCGGGGTTCCCTGAAGCTTTTCTCAATTTTAATTGGAGTTAGTCCTTTTTCTCTCTCTATCCTTCGTATGCTCAGGTATTTCCTCTATTTAAACATGTTTTGAGGGATCGGGGTTTGCTGAAGCTCTTCTCAAGTTTATTTGGAATTAGTCCTTTTCCTCTCTCTATCTTTCGTATGCTCAGGTATTTCCTCTATTTAAACATGTTTTGAGGGATCGGGGTTCCCTGAAGCTTTTCTCAATTTCAATTGGAGTTAGACCTTTTTCTCTCTCTATCTTTCGTATGCTCAGATATTTTCTCTAATTAAACATGTTTTGAGGGATCGGGGTTCCCTGAAGCTCTTCTCAATTTTATTTGGAGTTATGCCTTTTTCTCTCTCTATCCTTCGTATGCTCAGGTATTTACTCTATTTAAACATGTTTTGAGGGATCGGGGTTCACCGTAGCTCTTCTCAATTTTATTTGGAGTTATGCCTTTTTCTCTCTCTATTTTTCGTATGCTCAGGTATTTCCTCTATTTAAACATGATTTTGAGGGATGGGGGTTTGCTGAAGCTCTTCTCAATTTTATTTGGAGTTATGCCTTTTTCTCTCTCTATCCTTCGTATGCTCAGGTATTTCCTCTATTTAAACATGATTTTGGGATCGGGGCTCGCTGAAGCTCTTCTCAATTTTATTTGGAGTTATGCCTTTTTCTGTCTCTATCCTTCGTATGCTCAGGTATTTCCTCTATTTAAACATGTTTTGAGGGATGTGGGTTCGCTGAAGCTCTTTTCAATTTTATTTGGAGTTATGCCTTTTTCTGTCTCTATCCTTCGTATGCTCAGGTATTTCCTCTATTTAAACATGTTTTGAGGGATGTGGGTTCGCTGAAGCTCTTCTCAATTTTATTTGGAGTAAGGTCTTTTCTTCTCTCTCCATCTGTTTCTCTCGTATGCCCTATTTAAAAATGTTTTGGCGGATTCGCTTAATCTCCTCACAATTATAATATTTAGAGTTAGCCTTTTCTCACTCTTTATCTCTCTCGCGTGCTCAGGTATTCTTTCTGTGAATGGGTTGAACGCTTGAAATTTAATCTATATTCTGCTACCCTCTAGTGTTTTTTACTTTTGTAAGTAGAAAATTTATTATTTTTTTTTTTATTAAAAAAATATTTCGCTTGGGGTTAATTTTACATTTGGAATATATATACATACATCTTAATATCCTTAAGCTATAAGCTTATAAAACTTTAAGAAATAAAGTTTCCTTTTTTAATACACAACAATCCGTCGTTATGTTGCCTACAAGTGTGCTCATTCAAAAATCTTCCTTGTTTCGAATGTTTGTGCATTGGCTTGACAGTTTTTTTGATTACTATATTTAGGATTTTCTGAGAAAAAAAGAAGCGGATCTCACGTTTTTAGTTTCGGAAAAAGATGAAACACGGGGCTGTTCAAATTTTGATCACTTATGTGGAAACCCCTAAAATACATTTTTAAAAATACAAGAAATTAAAGTAAATTTAGATTTATTTGAAATATCCTATATGCTGATTATCTTTACAAATAGATTAACCATAAGATATATCAATAACAGCTACCTCTCCCCCCCCCCCTTCCCAAATATTATCCTATAACCATAAACCTGGTTTACAGTTTGACAGATTATTTTGGTTCGCATCATACCAAAAAGGGAGCTTACCTACTTACTTTCCTATCAAAAGTTTCCAATAGCAACACTTAGGGTTTTGTCACTGGCCACTAGTAGGACGGAAGGATCACAGGTGTGCTCCAGTTTTTCGCATACCAGCTAGTGATCGGTTGTCTGAACCAAACCGCAGTAATATAGATCGTCTTCCTCATAGTCCCAATTCCTCAGCGTGTTACACCGCTTCTGAGACGATTCGGAGACTTCAAGTTTGAAAAAGTAGTTCTGACCCAGCAGTTCTTCCTTTAGGACGAATAGAGAGGGTTGGGGCCCATACCGCATACAGAGGTTTCTTCTTCTATTGGTGAGCTAAATTTGGTATTCTGAAGCCAGGTGAAGAGGTTCAACCCTTATAACTCTCGAACGCTTTTTCAAATTTTTATAAGACTCCAGGGTGTTGACATTCATTTGGTTCATAAAATTAGCTGATATCCTTTGTTATTTGAGTCAGGTTCATAGAACTTATAGTTTGTCAGGTCTAACATTTCTGATCATATAAATGTAGTGTTGACCATAATATAGATTGACAACACAATTTATAAAATAAAATCTTAAAATTAATAATCCAATTTAATGTGTTCATTAAATTAGATTTGGTACCTGTACCCCTTTACACATGAATGAAAAGTTTCTCTCCTCTTTTAATAAGGGGGAGAAAAAAAACGAAGACCAAATCTGTGCTGCCGATTTCGCCTTTGTTTGTGTGTCCCCTCCTTCAGCAGGGGAGGACAACCCCTTAGCAGTCATTTTGTCCAAACTGAGGGCGGATCCCTCGTATTGTGGACAGGAGCTTTCGAACAGACCTCTTTTTCAATATCAACAAAAACCTTGTACGTATGACAAACCTTTGATTATGAACCACGGGATAAATAAAATTTTACTTGATGCTATATGAATTTCGATTACGTGCTTGCCTCGGAAGTAATAAATTTTTCATTATAAATCGAACCCTCACAGCTATTTCCTCCTTGGGCTGTGAATTCCTAAAATAAACCTTTTTATATCTTAACTCGATGCCTCATTGTGCGCCTCATGCTGTGCAAAGAAAAATATTTTATATTACAAATCCACAAAAATTGTATCACCCCAAGGCTACCTAAACATAATATATCATTATCAATTAAAAGATATGTTCTCCAGAGGAACCCCTTGCAGGGTTGTTCTGTACACTGTTATAGACCTCGCTCAGATTCACTGAAAATATCTTCTACTGCATCAAGCTAACGAGACCTTCTGTTTGGAAGAAAAAAATCGCCGTCCATTTAGACCCCCCCCCCCCCCCNTAGCCCCCCCCCCCCCCCAATTGGGTCTACTTACTCAATTTCATAAAAATTGTGTAAAGTGATAAAAGTACCACAGACAAGATGAGCGGATTATTGAATGCTATACGTATCTTAAACTAATATTCATAAAAAGGTTGCAAACTATGTACCCATGCTTGAAAAAAAAGGTTTATATGTCCGCTTGGTCCCCCCAAGTGAGTTATAGACCCCAGAATAGATGTTAAAGAGACGTTAAGGCAAATTAAAAAAAAAATTTTTTGTAATGGATGATGTTGATATATGGAAGTGAAATAATTGTAGTTGACTCTCATCTAAAGACTGAATTAAATATAATTCAGTCAGTGGAAGATGAGAGTAATGGATGATGATGATTATGGTGATGATAATGATTATGGTAATGATGATGGTGATGGTAATGATTATGGTGAGATGATGATGATTATGGTGATGGTAATAACTATGATGATTATGGTAGTGATAATAGAAGATGATAGTAATGGATGATGATTATGGTGATAATAATGATTATGGTAATGATGATGATGATTATGGTGAT
>CM022880.1:808694-825201 GCA_012654025.1 Pachypsylla venusta | reverse complement strand
AGAGAGGTTAGGAAACGTTTTGATCGGCCATGCCTCGATTAAACTCTTGCACCATTCTTGAGAATAATTTCCAATTATCTACTTTTACCGTAACATTAACATAAACAACATTGAATTTCTTACTTTGACCAAGCACCTCTGGCCATTGTATACAATGACCGGTGAAAGTAGGAAATAAATGATTTTTAAAGATTATTGAAATTTGAATTTCCTACTTTCACCAAGCACCTCTGGCGATTGTAAAAGTACAATCACCGGTAAAAGTAGAAAATAGATGATTTTTAAAGATTATTTCCTACTTTCACCAAAGACTCTGGGGATTGTATACAATTACCGGTAATTGTATACAATCACAGCATTACCTACTTCTACCGTAACATATCTATTAATAGAATCAATTTTAAATTGATTATTGTCAAATCAGAATGTCTTAATCTCCAATATTAAAAAATAATTACCTGTGTCGTCATTGGTAATTGTATTGAATAAAGTTGATTATTGTCAAATCAGAATGTCTTAATCTCCAATTATAAAAAATAATTACCTGTGTCGTCATTGGTAATTGTATTGAATAAAGTTGATTATTGTCAAATCAGANAAAAAAACAAGATTTAAATATTTCGCCAGGGGCCTTAGAGTCACGGTCATTCTGATTTTTTTAGTATTTTCTACATTTTATTTTGCCCGTTCCCGATTTCGAACCTGTAACTCTGGAATGGCTGGCCATACCTTTGCAGAAAATGTCGTTTAGTCCTTATCTTAAAATAAGGACTAAACGGTTACCTAAAACTTTCTCGCTCTGAGTTGATATGTTGTCGTGACAAAAATTTAAGATATTAGACCGTGACTGTCCGATTTTGGTGAAGAAATTAGAAATTTTGGCCGTAACTCGAAAACGGCTTGATATATTTTAGTTCTCTTCTCAAAACGGGATGTCAAGTAGCATATTAACAAAATAAATAATAAAACTGACTATGTTTTCACTTGACTAATAATTTTTTTTTTTTAATTTGGCTTAACGTCTCTTTAACATCTATTGGTCATTCAAGAATGGGTTTTTACCCTTCATTCGCTTAAAACTTGCAAACCAGCTACCCACATTGACCCCACCCAGCCTGGGTTGGGCTGGAAAAATGAGCCAACGATACGTGGTGTTCCCAAGCGGTCACCTACCCAAGTACTGACCACGCCCGACGTTTCTTAACTTCAGTGATCTGACGGGAACTGGTGTATTCAACGTGGTAGGATCGTTGACTCCTGATGATGTTTCATAATTGGTTTGCAGAGATTTTTAAAGGCTGGATGACGTCGCTAACACCAAACCGTCTGTAGGACGATCACCTAATGAAGATGGCACACGGTGGCTAGAAGCTGTTCGCAATTGGCTGATAACTATTTATCACAGGTTTGAAACAGAGTTTTTTTAAAGGTTGGATGTCCTTCCTAACACCAAACCTTCTGTATTTACACGGGCTTAGGACCGACACCTAATGAAGCTGGCATGCTCNGTATCATTTTATCCTTTATTTTGTTTGCGGGTACTTTGTACCCCCCCCCCTTGGCAATGGACGTAATTGAATAGAGCTTGGCAATCCTAGGGTTAATGCAATAGATTTCAAAAATGAACAAACAATGACAAATGAGTTTGTGATGCGTTTAAACCCTATCTGACTATTCAAACAAATTTTGGTCATTTTTGTGTTTGATTAAATAGCGAATTTGATCAAATATATTTGTCAATCACACTGGAGTTAAAAAATATCAAATTTTGGCTTCATTGCAAATATTGTGATTGCCAGCGTCTATGGCCCGTTGAATACACCATTTCCCGTCAGATCACTGAAGTTAAGCAACGTCCAGCGAGGTTGTACCATGTGGGTGACCACGTGGATTCACGCCCTCGTGATGCTGGCTGTTTTTCCGGCCCAACCCAGGCTGGGTGAGGTCAATGTGGGTAGCTGGTTTGCATGTTTCCAGCGAATGGAGGGTAAAACCCCTGTCTTGAATGACCAATAGATGTTAAAGAGACGTTAAGCCAAATTAAAAAAAAAATAAAAAAATATTGTGATTATTTATCTTTAGACGAGTAAATTTACGAACAAACTGAGAGAAGAGTTCGTTCGAAAATGAAGATGCTCTCATAAGAT
Organism: Pachypsylla venusta; assembly: GCA_012654025.1. NCBI lineage: Eukaryota > Metazoa > Arthropoda > Insecta > Hemiptera > Aphalaridae > Pachypsylla > Pachypsylla venusta. Next base: position 823,054 of record CM022880.1, on the reverse strand, counting down.
AATTAGAATGCTTTGAGAGACATCTTCAACAAAAATTGTCTCAAAATAGTCTTCCTAGTGAAATGTTCGTGACAGTGCTCTTAGGTGGATAATCACGAATCTCTTGAACAATCAACCCAGTTCACACGATCCTCGCCTCGACCACATCATTGGATTCTCACAATAATAAAAATAAAAATTATACTGTTACATAAAATACAAGTAAAATGCTGATTAAGTACTTTCTGGATTTGAAATTAGATCTTTTATTTCAAAATAAAGTACTCACATGACCCAAAGAAAAGCTGCGAACATACAGGGGGTGGGAAAAAGTTTGAAAACTTTTGAACTGTGGGATTGTGAAATTTTTTTCAACTAACTAATTTTTTTTTTAATTTGGCTTAACGTCTCTTTATCATTTATATATCTATATCTTACGATTCTTCTAATTATTTTAACTAACTAATTAAATTAGGGTTTATTATATACCACAGCACGACTCAACTTAGGAGCCACGGCGGCCAAAAAAAAAAAAAGCAAACATTAGACTTCAAATAAAATCATCATCTGTTTAATCTTCTTTTTTAAATGTCCAAAGTGGTGTTCTCCAGGGTTCCATTCTTGGTCCTCTTCTTTTCACGTTAGTCATCAATGAAATTGCCAATTCTGCCCCTGGCGCGCATTTTGTAATCTATGCAGATGACACCAATGTTCTCGTCATTGGGAAAAACAACAATAACGGCACACAAACATTAACTGCATTAAACTCCTGGTTTATCTGCCTCAACGCTTCCAAAACATCATATATATACTTCAATAACAAATCAGTTACATCTCTCCCCCAAATTCCAATTCAAAATAGTTTTATCGAACCTTCATCTTCTGTTAAATTCCTCGGTATTCATCTGTGTCATAATTTAAAATGGAAAAATCATATTGACAATTTAGTACCTTGACTGGGCTCTTTTCTATTTGCCATCAAATCCATTAGAAGTCATCTTGGTGGAGATTCCGCTCGAACCACTTATTTCTCGTAATTTCACTCGCTCATGACCTATGATATCGCTTTCTGGGGTCTATCGTCCACTTTCGAAAGAGATCTTTATTCTTCAAAAAAAGGCTCTTCGTGCATGTAAGTCTATTATGTATGGACTTAAGGAATACATTTCTTTTCTGTTACACCCTGTATACTGACAGGTAAATCTATCGTGTATGTACTTAAGGAACACATTTATTTTCTGTTACACTCAGTATACTGACAGGTAAATCTAACGTGTATGTACTTAAGGAACACATTTCTTTTCTGTTACACCCTGTATACTAACAGGTAAATCTATCGTGTATGTACTTAAGGAACACATTTATTTTCTGTTACACCCTGCATACTGACAGGTAAATATGCACTTTTGTTACAAGGAACACATTTATTTTCTGGTACACCCTGTATACTGACAGGTAAATATGCACTTTTGTTGCAAGGAACACACTTATTTTCTGTTACACCCTGTATGCTGACAGGTAAATGTGCACTTTTGTTGCAAGGAACACATTTATTTTCCGTTACACCCTGTATACTGACAGGTAAATGTGCACTTTTGTTGCGAGGAACGCATTTATTTTCTGTTACACCCTGTATGCTGACAGGTAAATCGAACGTGTATGCACTTTTGTTGCAAGGAACACATTTATTTTCCGTTACACATTGTATACTGACAGGTAAATATGCACTTTTGTTACAAGGAACAAACTTATTTTCTGGTACGTTAGATTTACCTGTATGCTGACAGGTAAATCGAACATGTATGCACTTTTGTTGCAAGGAACACATTTATTTTCCGTTACACCCTGTATACTGACAGGTAAATATGCACTTTTGTTACAAGGAACAAATTTATTTTCTGGTACGTTAGATTTACCTGTATGCTGACAGGTAAATCTAACGTGTTTGCACTTTTGTTGGAAGGAACACATTTATTTTCTGTTACACCCTGTATATTGACAGGTAAATATGCACTTTTGTTGCAAGGAACACATTTATTTTCTGTTACACCCTGTATGCTACAGGTAAATCTAACGTGTATGCACTTTTGTTGCAAGAAACACATTTATTTTCCGTTACACCCTGTATGCTGACAGGTAAATCGAACGTGTATGCACTTTTGTTGCAAGGAATACATTTATTTTCCGTTACCCCCTTAATACTGACAGGTAAATATGCACTTTTGTTGCAAGGAACACATTTATTTTCCGTTACACCCTGTATGCTGACAGGTAAATCTAACGTGTATGCACTTTTGTTGCAAGGAACACATTTATTTTCTGTTACACACTGTATGCTGACAGGTAAATCTAACGTGTATGCACTTTTGTTGCAAGGAACACATTTATTTTCCGTTACACCCTGTATGCTGACAGGTAAATCTAACGTGTATGCACTTTTGTTGCAAGGAACACATTTATTTTCTGCTACACCCTGTATGCTGACTGGTAAATCTATCGTGTATGCACTTTTGTTGCAAGGAACACATTTATTTTCCGTTACACCCTGTATGCTGACAGGTAAATCTAACGTGTATGCACTTTTGTTGCAAGGAGCACATTTATTTTCCGTTACACCCTGTATGCTGACAGGTAAATCTAACGTGTATGCACTTTTGTTGCATATAAACAAACATTATTCTGGTTGTTATTCCAACAGGTTGATTTGTCATTATTAATAGTTTATGACCAATGCCATAAAGTTTCTAGCAATTTGTAATAGACTTAACTGGGTGGTGTAATCAATGCAAACTCACATTTAATGGGAAAAAATGGGAAATGGACAAACGAAGTGAGGTATAGGATTAGTGACATCAATAAGTGTTCATTGAACGAACGAAGTGAGGTCTAGGATTAACATAATTTGTAACAGACCTAATACCTGTAACGGGGTGGTGTAATCAATGTAAACTTACATTTAATGGGAAATGGACATATTCTAAGAAGATATAACCAAGTATTGAAAGAATGAAGTGAGGTCTAGAATTAACATAATTTGTAACAGACCTAATACCTATAACGGGGTGGTGTAATCAATGTAAACTTACATTTAATGGGAAAAAATGTGAAATGGACAAACGAAGTGAGGTCTAGGATTAACATAATTTGTAACAAACCTAATACCTAACGGGGTGGTGCAATGAACGTAAACTTACGAACGAACGAAGTGATGTCTAGGAGTAACATCAATAAGTGTATTTATTGAACGAACGAAGTGAGGTCTAGGATTAACATAAATAAGTGTATTTATTGAACGAACGAAGTGAGGTCTAGGAGTAACATCAATAAGTGTATTTATTGAACGGACGAAGTGAGGTCTAGGATTAACATGAATAAGTGTATTTATTGAACGAACGAAGTGAGGTCTAGGATTAACATCAATAAGTGTATTTATTGAACGAACGAAGCGAGGTCTAGGATTTACATAAATAAGTGTATTTATTGAACGAACGAAGTGAGATCTAGGATTAACATAAATAAGTGTATTTATTGGACGAACGAAGTGAGGTCTAGGATTAACATCAATAAGTGTTTTATTGAACGAACGAAGTGAGGTCTAGGATTAACATAAATAAGTGTATTTATTGAACGAACGAAGTGAGGTCTAGGATTAACATCAATAAGTGTATTTATTGAACGAACGAAGTGAGGTCTAGGATTAACATAAATAAGTGTATTTATTGAACGAACGAAGTGAGGTCAGGATTAACATAAACAAGTAAATTTATTGAACGAACGAAGTGAGGTCTAGGATTAACATAATTTGTAACAGACCTTTCAATAAGTCGAGGCCAATAGTTTCTCAGTGCAAAGGGATCTTAGGAGCACACTCCTTCGTGCTGCACGCGTCCTGGAAGAGTGTTTTTTTTACATCTAAGTGAAGTTCTATTATACACTTGTTGCGTTCTTTTAACCTACCACAAGTTGGGTTTTCTTGTCCGAAGGAGACCGTCTTATCATAATGACTGATCTTCCAATAGAGAGCTATTTAGAATGCAACCTTTATAAGTTATTCAGTTATACAGTGTTGCAGGGCAAGGAGAGAAATATATTTCTGGGGAAATGATCGAAAAGAATAACTAGCATAGCTTTTTTGATTATATAGACATCCAATTCGACAGTTTTTGAATTGAATATTTCCAGCATCCTCACGATGTCCGGTTCTACCTACCAGGATGACCTGGATAGCATACAGCAGAGTTGTTCTGCAATGAACTACAGGGGTTCCCAAACTTTTTGGTACCGCGCCCCCTTTTTTTGAAATGAAAGTCTTCCACGTCCCCCTTCCCTTTACATTATAATTTATGAATGGGTATGCGTTTGCTCGATGCTATCTCATTCAAAAGGCTAATGTGTTGCTGAATGCTATCCCATTCAAAAGGCTAATGTGCTGCTAAATGCTATCTCATTCAAATTTTCTAAACATCATATTCAATAAATTTACCTTTGTAAAAAATTGGTGTACATATATTTTAACTAAATGATCTCGCGCCCCCCTTGGCTTACCTTCACCCCCCCCCAGTTTGGGAACCTCTGTTCTAGCCAATGGCTATCAAGAAGTAAACGAGCAAAATAGCTGGAACTATTTCATTTTAGGTACAGGCAAATTTGTACATGACTGTCAAGAACTTTCCTTTTAATAAATCTGTGCTTTGCAATGAACTACAGTCTGTACTCATATTTCGGACTGCCATTGGCCTAATAGGGCCCCCATACACGGCTGTTTCCCTGAACATAATGAATGTCTATAACAATATTCGTCTAAATCGGCCTTGTTCTCGTGGAACGAACGACTATATTGACAGACGTTTTATTAATTGTTTATCCAAAACAGAAGAATTGAGAGATAGAGAATATTGATGAGCATGCGGCATCCCTTCTAAAAAAACATATGCTCTGACCCGAAATACTATCAAATGCCATAACGGCTTTCACGATCATACCACGTTGAATACACCAGTTCCCTTCAGATCACTGAAGTTAAGCAACGTCGGGCGTGGTCAGTACTTGGATGGGTGACCACCTGGGAACACCACGTATCGTTGGCTCTTTTTTCCGGCCCAACCCAGGCTGGGTGAGGTCAATGTGGGTAGCTGGTTTGGAAGTTTCNAAAAAAAAAAAAAAAAAAAAAAAAAAAAAAAAAAAAAAAAAAAAAAAAAAAAAAAATGTCGCCATAGATAGCATCAATTGGGTGTAACATCATTTGTAGGTATAATTTAACAACTCAAATAGAGAAAGTCTCATGACGAATATGATTTAGGAAAATAACATTTTGGTTTATTTATTAACCGATCGAATAAGATCAGTTAATTAATCCGGGGGGGGGGGTCAACGATTGGAGTAGGAATATGATTTTCGATTCACTCAGGTGAGTCGACTTAACTCTACTCGACTCACCAATATGAGTCGAGAATCAATGAGTCGACTCTCGATCTCGACTCGCATCGAGTGACAATTTTCAAAAACACCTTAATTGATTAGAAAAACATAATAAAACCAATTCACAAAAGGGCATCTACCAAATAAACGTCCCCAACTTCGGCGAAAACATTACAATCAGATCGTCACCAGAATAAAAGAACATTTTTCTTCAGTAAACAACAAACACCCGGAAAAATATTTCTCCTTTTATCATCTTTATCAGTCCACAACAAAAAGCTACTCATAGGTCGACTCTTTGAAGAGTCGACTCATTTCAAAAAAGATGATTCGACTCGTGAGTATGTCGAGTCGTGTGTCGACTCGTGGATGACTAGCCCATCCCTAGATTGGAGTCCTCAATAATGATTTTTCGTAGTTGAATACTGAGTATTTCCATATTTGTGACAACTTTTTCTTAACACAAACCCATTTCTCAACTATTATTATCAATACTTTGGAAAGTTGTATTAATGTCACCCTGTATAGTCCAAGCTAACTTGTTATTATAAGTTCAAAACTAATTATAACAGACTTGTCAAGTTAATATAAAAAAAAAAATCTTAATTATCTAAATTTAAGACTTAATTAAGTAATAACTTATAGAAAAAGAATTGTGTTCGTAAAACTCATTAGTTCTTTTTTAAAAAGTCGAAATATTTTTTTTAAAAAAAAGAGTGTTAGAAAAGAAATTAAGGGTCATTAGTCAAAAGTCAAACAATAACAGATTAGAATAGGGCTTCCCAAAAAAGAAAATTTATTAGCCAAACGTGACTTTTTTCAAAGGCTAATTTTTTTTAAAAAAAATCGATGAACATCACTCGACTTTCCTCCCTTTTTTTTAATTTGGCTTAACGTCTCTTTAACATGTATTTGTCATTCAAGACGGGGGTTTCACCCTCCATTCGCTGGAAACTAGTAAACCAGCTACTACCAACATTGACCTCACCCAGCCTGAGTTGGGCCGGAAAAATAGCCAGCATCACGAAGGCGCGAACCCACTTGGACACCCACATAGAACAACCTCGCTGGACGTTGCTTAACTTCAGTGATCTATCGGGAACTGCTGTATTCAACGTGCCATAGACGCTGGCTAACCCTTATCTTTAAAAGAATAAGAAAGTATTAGAATAGGCTCAATTCTCGAGTATCAGCGATTTGTCTGCTTGTGCAGAAAATATATATAAAAAAAACTCTGTCAATGTGACACATGGGTTTATTATTTTTCTGGCAAAAAATAATAAACCTTTTTTGGCCCCCCCCCCCAAAAAAATTGGGGGGGGGCAAANGATTCCAAAGGTTTATTATTATTATTTTTTTTTTTCGTGACGATTTCAAAGGTTTATTATTGAAAATAATAAACCATAAAAAAGGCGAAAAATGATATTTTCAGTGGTACAATTACAGAAACTATCGATATCAAAAAATGTCCAAAAACTCCATGTAACATCTAGGGCAGATTTTTCTGCCCTAGCTTTTTTGCAAAAAAAAAAAAAAAAAAAAAAAAAAAAAAAAANAAAAAAAAAAAAAAAAAAAAACTCAATTATTTTGTCCAAGAGAAATTCAGTCTATACAATTCTACATATAAAACATAAAGCCCAGTTGTTATACTGACTAACACTACCTTACTCGACAATGAATAATTTAGAAACTTGAAATTTTAATATCCAGTTTCTTTTTAGTATGTTTGTAGATACGAAAAATTCGAAAGTTTAACTGGTAGTAATTTATCGCCTAGAATTGTTTAGGACTACCGAAAAAATAGACACTTAAATTTTTCAGGTTTTCACCGAAATATAGCTGATTTTCTGAACCGTAAACAATTGAGTGAAAAGTTAGAATTTTATAAAAATTTATAAAAAGCTGAAATTCGATACAAAGTCAATTTACTATGATATTTTTACTACTAATAAAATTAACATATACCATATAACACCCAACAGTTACTCAGTGCCCATTTTGAGAACCTCCTCTATACCTAAGGACTTGATTCTCATCTCCCTTAATGATGTACAAACAGTTTGAAACTTTTCTGTTGGGGTATATCGTGAAGGATCAATAATTCATCTTGCACTAAACGTTGGAAAACAGTATAAATTTCTATCCACTTCAGCTCCATCTACAAAAGGAAGTATTCTTAAAATTAAGTAATAGTTTTTTGCATTCTAAACATCATACATAAGTCTCATTACTTTGCATGTGCTATAGTATCTACTATCATAAGTCTCATTACTTTGTGAAGCATTTGCTATAGTATCTACTATAGCTAATGCTTCTATTTTATGCATACTAGGACCGTTTCGAACTATGCTGAACTTGTTTACAGATATTGGGTATCTTCAATTGAAGACCCATGGGGGTCAAATTTGAAATCTCGTATATGTACCATCTATAATTATAAAATGCAAAGCCTAGTTGGTATACTGACTTGGCATATAGATCCCTTTTAGTATGTAGGTGCGTAGTAAGAAAGGAAAAAAATCGAAAGTCCAAGTGGGAGCAAGTTACCGCCAAAAATGACACTTTTTAGCGGATCTTTTTGTAATATTTTTCTGGACAACCTAAGGATATAACGAAAAATGACCGAGAATGGACCCCCCCCCCAAAATAGTATATCGGGACCCCATAAAAAATATAAAATTTGGAATTTTCCGGTTTCTCCCCGATTTATGGACGGTTTTCACCACCAAAAAATCGGAATTGAGAAGTACCACTTCGGGATGAGCGAGAATGCTGAAATTCGATACAAAGGCGTTTCGAAGTACAAAAAGTCATAGCCTTGAATAAAATATTGAATTTTCTAACTGGGAGCGGTGCTCACTATGGGGGTCGGTTCCAACAAAAATCCATAGTTAAGAAGTATCACTTAGGGATGAGCGAGAAAGTTGAAATTTAATACGAAGGTATTCCGCAGTGCAAAAAGTAATATCCTTGATTAAAATATTGAGTTTTCTAAATAGGGGCCGTGTTCACTCTGGGGTGGTCGATTCCACCAAAAATTCAAATTTCGTAACCGTAGCGAAGCACGGGAAATCAGCTAGTAGTTCTATAGTATCTTAAATATATGAAAGTTTTTTTTTTTTTTTAGATTTTTATTCAAAACAGGGCTGGAGTTATGCTAAGCCTTTCATTAACCTGGTATAGAGATTCCCGAAGTTCGTAGAATCATCTGATTCGTTTTTGTGTCATACTGGGCCACTTGGGGCCAAACAACAGCCTTTTAATGGTAAATTTTTCCGTAATGAAACATTGTATTATTATTAAATTTAATGGGTGCTTACGCAAATACAGGGTGCGGCAATTAGTTCTCCCACTTTTCAAAAAATCGTGGGAGGGGGGAGGAGCGTGGGGTTTGTGATATTCAACACGAAATGACATCTAGTTTTTAGGTGTCGCAATGGTTTGGTCGCCCAAGCATCGTGCGTTCGTTGTCGAGCTGCTTTTTTAAAAAGTTAATCCATTATAGTCACTCAGAGGGCGTTCAGCACAAGGTATGGTTTGAACTCTACAGATCCAGTACCTGATCGAACAACAATTTTCAGTTGGGTTCACAACTTTTAGGACCACATCATCAGCTTTAGACTGTATGGGGCTACGGCCCATGTTCCCCGGTCACGTGATCTCCTAACGGCATGACATATCGTGAGTCCCTCGCTCGCCGAATTTGAGTCCCTGTGACTTCTTCCCGAGGGGTTACCTCAAGGCTGAAGTCTTCAAACATCACCCTGGGAACTTTGAAGAGTTAAAGGAGGCAATTCTGGAAGAATTCATCCAAATTGATGCTGGTACGCTGATGAGAGTCATGGAAAACTTCCGCGAAAGACTCCTAATGTGCATCACTCGCCAAGGCAGTCATTTGGACGACATTATTTACAAAACATAAAAAAAAAACTAGAATACACAAGCTTTCAGAATACAAAATAATTTTTCAAATATCTCATTTCGTTTTTATTTACCAGCTCTTTCAAATGTGGGCGCACTAATTACCGCACCCTGTCTATACGTACACAGCTTATGCGAAATATGTGTGCTCGTAGTGTGATGAATGATTATACGAAATTATGATGTTCAGAATTTTGAAGGGGAGGCAATGTGCAATGTAAGTTGACGAGAGTCGCGATTAATTAAAATAAGATTGAGAAATTAGAACTGTCACACTTTACTGCATATTTACAAATCATTCTTCATGTTGTTGTAGTAGAAGCGGCAGAAGTGTCAGACATCCTCATTCTCCTTGGTCAATTCGAGTTCCAGGAAAGCAGCAGTCTCAATTGGTTTGGTCCACAAATCGATTGGTGTTAGGTGGGTGGGTCGGGCTTGGCAATTGAACAGGTGGCCGGTGTCGTGCGAAGCCCCAGAACACAGCGGACATTCGTCTTTAATATCTGGATCCAATCTGGATAGGTAAGAGTTAAGGAGTTTAATGTGACCTGATCTTAATTGAGTCAGTTTGGTCCACATCTCCCTGGGTAACTTCTTTTCATCGGCAGATATATTCGATGGTTGCGTATTAAGGACTCGGTTAGGTTTGTATTTTATTCTGGTATTGTTGACTGTGGCAGTATGAATTGTTTGTAGACTAGATTTGAGTTGACTTATATCTAATGAGATCTTGTTGACTAGAGTTTGGATATTGCACTGGTATTGTTGCACCGTTCTGCGTAATCACCGGGGTGGTGACTCTTGGTGGACTAGGTTGGTGCATGAATGGTCTGGTGTGTGACACATGAGTAGATAAATCATTCTTCATCTCTTCGAGTATCGTCGAAATTGATCGAGGTCTATAGTTCATTGAATCACTAGCCACAGAAGATTAGAATTATTTCTGATCGATTTAATGTTCATATAATGGCGCCATAATTCTTCATATTGGAGTTTAATTAATCTTTTAATATGCACTTCTGACTCTTCTCATTGACCAAATAGATTTTGAAATTTCATAATCAACAGATCGATAAAGTTTGTTGTGACCTTTTGAAATTCAAACGAGTATCAAATAAGCTAAAATGACATTTTTTGTTAGGTTTTTATAAATGTGGGTTATGTGGGAGTCAAAACTGTCATCATAACTAAGGGAGTAAATTTTTTTTAAAAAAGTGGGAGTCAAAACTGTCATCATAACTAAGGGAGTAAATTTTTTTAAAAAAGTGGGAGTCAAAACTGTCATCATAACTAAGGGAGTAAATTTTTTTAAAAAAAGTGGGAGTCAAAACTGTCATCATAACTAAGGGAGTAAATTTTTTTTAAAAAAGTGGGAGTCAAAACTGTCATCATAACTAAGGGAGTAAATTTTTTTAAAAAAGTGGGAGTCAAAACTGTCATCATAACTAAGGGAGTATTTTTTTTAAAAAAAGTGGGAGTCAAAACTGTCATCATAACTAAGGGAGTAAATTTTTTTTAAAAAGTGGGAGTCAAAACTGTCATCATAACTAAGGGAGTAAATTTTTTTAAAAAAATCGATCAAGTGTAAATTTTACTTACTTATTTACACACTAGAGGCCTCGGGTTGTCCCACATGTCTCAAACAGGGTTCATTTAATTCTATGTGAGGAATGTCCGTACCAAAGTTTCATCAGAATTTGACAAGGCTTTCGTAGGTTATCGTGGAACGAAAACTTTAGGTCTAAGTTCTTTTCGTTTTCTTGGAACGTGAGTTTGTGCCTGTTATAGAGCTCCACGATCACTCTTGAACGTTCTTTTCGGTTTTGCTCAAATTCTGAATAATACATATTATGGAATTGGTTATTTTCTGGTATCTGTTTTGTCTTTAGTCACGTCTAAATTTAGACCAGATCTATTAGGGCAGTGTTTTAAGATATTTTAGGTAGCACAGGGCTTTTATAACCCTAGAGCAGTACCAGATTACCATAAGGCATTTTTGGCAAAAGCAAAGGGCCCTAGGTATGATGAGTTTTTGACCAAACTTACACTAGGTATTCCTAGATTCAGAAAAAAAAATCAATGGACAGTTCTGAGGACACACCGTGCTCCCCCTGTCTTTCCGTCTCTCTCTCTCTCTCTCTCTGAAAATCGACTCTTCTACAATATTCAACCACATAAATAGTAGTACCCACCTACCTTATAGGGGTATTGAGAAATACCTGTGTCGTATAGATATAGCAGTTTGTATCCAGGGGTTTGTATTCTAAAAGTTAGTAAACCTATCACACGTGGACATTATGAAAAAATGATGAGAGTGAAATTTTTTCATGTGTAACACAAAATTATCACAGATGAAGTTAGTTATGATAAAATGATGAAGATGAAGTTAGTTCTGAAAAAAATATGAAGATGAAGTTAGTTGTGAAAAAATGATGAAGATGAAGTTAGTTATGAAAAAATGATGAAGATGAAGTTAGTTATGAAAAAATGATGAAGATGAAGTTAGTTATGATAAAATTATGAAGATGAAGTTAGTTATGAAAAAATGATGTAGATGAAGTTAGTTATGAAAAAATGATGAAGATGAAGTTAGTTATGAAAAAATGATGAAGATGAAGTTAGTTATGAAAAAATAATGAAGATGAAGTTAGTTATGCAAAAATGATGAAGATGAAGTTAGTTATGAAAAAATGATGAAGATGAAGTTAGTTATGAAACAATGATGAAGATGAAGTTAGTTATGAAAAAAGTGATGAAGATGAAGTTAGTTATGAAAAAAATGATGAAGATGAAGTTATTTGTGATAAAATGATTAAGATGAAGTTAGTTATGAAAAAATGATGAAGATGAAGTTAGTTATGAAAAAAATGATGAAGATGAAGTTAGTTATGAAAAAATGATGAAGATGAAGTTAGTTATGGAAAAATGATGAATATGAACTTAGTTATGAAAAAATGATTAAGATGAAGTTAGTTATGAAAAAATGATGAAGATGAAGATAGTTATGAAAAAATGACGAAGATGAAGTTAGTTATGATAAAATGATGAAGATGAAGTTAGTTATGGAAAAATGTTGAAGATGAAGTTAGTTATGAAAAAATGATGAGAGTGAAATTTTTTCATGTGTAACACAAAATTATCGCAGATGAAGTTAGTTATGAAAAAATGATGAAGATGAAGTTAGTTATGAAAAAAATGATGAAGATGAAGTTAGTTATGGAAAAATGATGAAGATGAAGTTAGTTATCGAAAAATGTTGAATATGAAGTTAGTTATGAAAAAATGATGAGAGTTTTAAATTTAAATATTGTATTTTCTCATTCTATATCCATAGAATATTGTGGCTCAGTGGCAAGGATTCTGTTTCATAGTTGGTAGGTTCTGAGTTCACTCCCGGGTGAGGTAGTATTTTTTTTTTTCTTTTTCAAATTAAGTCACCTCCCCTATACAAAATCCCTCACAATTTTAACTGGCGAATCATTTGATCCCTGAGACAGTTCTTTGTAAAATATTTTTGTTAATCCGAAAATGCTGCAATGAGTCTTACATTTTTTTTGTAGAATTTTGATAAAGTGCGTAAGACCTTTTAGTTTTTTTTTCAAAAACTTCGATAAATTTCGAGAACTATTTTTCTGACAACTGATTCATGAATTATCCCGAATTAGATATGAAATAGGTATGTTTGGGTTAAGTGTATATCTTGCGTATACGACTGTACCAATTTTAATGTACCAACTTGAGTAAGTCGAGTGATCATATTAAAATATCGAAATACCTTTGGGTTAAATCTGATCTTCTTTGAAACTCTTAAATATATTTTTTTTACAAGATGACATTGCTCTGCCTCAAGGTACCACACCTTGAAATGCAATATAAGACAACATTTTTATGCCGACGGCTGTGTTCAAGAAGATATAATAAGCCCACGTTTTTATTTTATTTTTCTTCTTAAAAAGAATGAACCAACCAAATGTTGAAGGGCAACCAATCTCTTCAGTCTTTGTTATCACACAACAGACTCCTAGAGCAGACAATATTTTTAATGTGTTTCACATAAATAGAATGTAGTTACAACAGTGGCGGATAACGGATATTGAAAATACTCGTAAATAATGCATAGTATGAATAAGAACGAAGGAAACCATAAATAGAATGTAGGTACAACAGTGGCGGATAACGGATAATAAAAATACTCGTAAATAATGCATAGTATGAATAAGAACGAAGGAAACCATAAATAGAATGTAGGTACAACAGTGGCGGATAACGGATATTAAAAATACACACAACAGTCCAGACTCCACATAAATATAATGTAGGTACAACAGTGGCGGATAACGGATATCAAAAATATACACAACAGTCCAGACTCCTAGAGCAGACAATTTTTTTTAATGTGTTTCACATAAATAGAATGTAGGTACAACAGTGGCGGATAACGGATATTAAAAATATACACAACAGTACAGACTCCTAGAGCAGACAATTTTTTTAATGTGTTTCACATTAATAGAATGTAGGTACAACAGTGGCGGATAACGGATATTAAAAATACACACACCAGTCCACAATCCTAGAGAAGCCAATTTTTTTAATGTGTTTCATATAAATAGAATGTAGGTAGAACAGTGGCGGACAACGGATATTAAAAATACACACAACAGTCCAGAGTCCTAGAGCAGACAATTTTTTTAATGTGTTTCACATAAATAGAATGTAGGTATACAACAGTGGCGGATAACGGATAATAAAAATACACACAACAGTCCAGACTCCACATAAATAGAATGTAGGTACAACAGTGGCGGATAACGGATATTAAAAATACACACACCAGTCCACAATCCTAGAGAAGCCAATTTTTTTAATGTGTTTCACATAAATAGAATGTAGGTACAACAGTGGCGGATAACGGATATTAAAAATACACACAACAGTCCAGACTCCTAGAGCAGACAATTTTTTAATGTGTTTCACATAAATAGAATGTAGGTAGAACAGTGGCGGATAACGGATATTAAAAATACACACAACAGTCCACC
>CM022880.1:749781-761686 GCA_012654025.1 Pachypsylla venusta | reverse complement strand
TAGCCATCGTGGAGCTACGTTGATTATCAGTCAGTCAGTCAGTACGTCAGTATACCAACTGGGCTTTGGGTTTTATAAGTATAGAAGATCAAAGATCAATATAAAAACACCTCTATTTGATATTCCACGCGCCGATACTGATTGAAACAGACAAGACATTTCGCATCTTAATCCGAGTTGGCTATAGTCGTTTAGTTTGCCCAAAAAAAATTGCAAAAAGACCCGCTAAATAGCGTCATTTTTGGCGGTAACTTGCTCCCACTTGAACTTTAATTTTTTTTCCTTTCTTATTACGCACCTACATACTAAAAGGAACCTGCGTGCCAAGTTTCAAGTTGATTATCAGTCAGTCAGTATACCAATCGGGCTTTGCGTTTTATAAGTATAGATAGATTGATAATAAGTTGAATTGGTCAATTTATTGTATCAATGCACATACCTCACAACTTTCAAAAGGACTTATTCTTGCTTCCTCGCTTTCTTTCTTCTTTGATGGATCGAACCCATACCATCAAACATGATGATGCCATCAAATGAGGTAAGATATAATTTCATATGTACCACCCATAATAATTTCCCAATAGATAATGAAACTAAATTTTATTTGCAAAAAATACACAAAATAAAGAATGTAAAAACAAAAAATAAAAGCACCATGACGACAAATTTGAACAAACCAATAAAATCATTCCAAGGTGAACTATCTGTTGTTTACTAAAATACGTAACTTAAATAGATTGAATTAGATTTATTGGTTATACAGGATGGAACCTTCGTGGTGCAAGCCGAGTGTGATGCGCACTCTGCCACGGAGACGTCTACAACGATCTGTTTTGAAAAAAGAATCTGTCCCTTACAACATAGAACAGATTCTATGATTTTTTTAATACACTATTGAATTAACTTCAAACAAGAACAAGAAGGAAGGAGAGAAAGAAAAAAAGTGAATTGAAAGGGCGGGGTTAATAATTCCTGAGGTTTACAATAAAACATATCGAATTCAAAATCAATGTTTTTGGCGGAGAATACCTTGTGTTGTGAGCAATCCTAATGTCACTAAATAAGATAACTGAACTTATTTAGTAGCAACGTCCTGTGAGTTTTTTTTTTTTTNTTTTTTTTTTTTTTTTTTTTTTTTTTTTTTTTTTTTTTTGTAGGGTGACCACATATTAGGTTGGAGCCCTCGTGATGTTGGTTAGTAGTCTGGGTGAGATCATATGGGCAGCTGATTTAAGTTTCCAACGACCGGAGATTGGAGTGACCTCAGGCGTTTGAACATAAAAAAATGTAGGGCCATTGGTTTAGGAAAAACTAAAAATCCCCCGATCCGGTTTTTTCTGGAAATTCATTGAAATATACTTCTAGTTACTGCAGAAGAACAATTGAAAAATGTAATCGCCGACGGGAGAAAACCAGCTTAATTAGGTGACGGTCCTAAAGCCCGAGTAATACAGAGAGTTTGGTGTTAGGAAGATCATCCGGTTTTTAAAAAATTCTGCTTCAAACCAATGATGAGGGGTCATCAGCAAACAGCTCTAGTTTTTATATGCAGTTTCAATTGATACTGTGGGAAGCAAGCCAGGAAAGGGTTGCAGCTGAAGAGTGTAGACACTGAACAAAAAGTTGTGGCGTGGTCGAATCAAGAAAAGCCACTCCAACCCAAAATAGAATTGGGAAAGGGTGAAGTAAAAAAAAAAGTAAAACAATTTAAACATGCGTAAATTCTTGTTACAAAATATGGATCTCACTTCGTCCGGTAAATAAAAGTAAAACTTAAAACGTACAGTTTATTTTATTACACCCTGTATACATAAATTTTCAAAACTAAACCAATAAGTTTTCTTTAAACTTATGATTAGGACCTAAAGGCGAATTTTACTTTATCGTGCAATCATATATAAATTTAAAATAGGTTTTAGCTTTCAGAAATTGGGTTGAACGACTGTAAGGAAATCACTACATTGAATGGATGGTGCACCCTAAGGTACCAACTCAGATGGTAGTTTTATCAACGTTGACTCTGAATAAATAAATAATAAAAATCTTTATTTGGAATAAAACACTATAATATAAATTTCAAAAAATCAAAAATTAATGTGGGTAGCTGGTTTGCAAGCTTCCAGCGAATGGAGGATGAAACCCCCGTCTTGAATGACTAATAGATGTTTAGGAGAAGTTAAGCCAAATTAAAAAAAAATCTTTTAAAGGATTAAACAAAACGCATTTTACCTCAATACAGTGATTATGATAAGGTTTAAGTCTGACAATTAGATTATTGAAAAAATTATTTTCAATAATTAACCTTTGGAATACACCATTAAAAAAATACCCCCTCCCCCACTAAATATTTTTTCAAATTTTCAGGTAAGTACGAAAAAAATCCGTTTGCCGAGCCTACCGATTTTTTTAGTTTGATTTTTGGATTCTACGTACCTTGAAACATGAAATTTTGAGGGGTATATAATTATTTTTTCCATTTTCATGATGATTCTAAAGTTGCATTACTGCAAAGCAAGAACTTAATATTCAAGAACTAAAATACGCCAAATATTTCAATAAGTGAATGCTGTCAAACTGTATCCATTATTATTATTTTTAATAATATTCAAGAACTAAAAATACGCCAAATATTTCAATAAGTGAATACTGTCAAACTGTATCCATTATTATTGTTTTTAATAATATTCAAGAACTTAAAATACGCCAAATATTTCACTAAGTGAATACTGTCAAACAGATATTATTATTGTTTTTACTTTATTTTTTGCCTTAAGGATTTTTATTTTTTAGTTTATTGTTGGTGAAATTCTTGTGGATATCGTATTCCCGCATTAACTTTTGTTATAGCAAAACCTACTCAATTTGTACAACAATGTTGAAATTTAAGAGCTAAACAGAAATGTAACTAACGACAAGCATGCCATGGGCAAGAATTGAAATTGTACAAAAAATACAATATACTGTAAATGGATATAGGGGTCAAAAATTAATGCATTTTATTGGTACAAAAATGATTAATGCAAATAATAAATTTTCAGAATTATTTTGTGGAATTTTTTTTACCATAGGGTATTTTTATATTCACAATAATTAAACTTTGGATCACGAAATTTTTTTATCCTCTATCTTAAAATTTGATAATTTTAATGATGGACTTCATGACACCCTCCTTGTTTACATTAAAAATACTCCTCCTTAAATACGAAAGCATATCAATTTTAATAGAGGGTGGTACAATTAGTTTTCCCATATTTCAAAAAATCGTGGGAGGGGGAGTGATAGTGGGAGGAGCGAGGGGTTTGTGATATTCAACACAACATGATATCTAGTTTTTAGTTGTTGCAATGGTTTGGTCGAGCATGCATCGTGCGTTCTTTGTCAAGTTGTTTTTAAAAAGTGAACCATTATAGCCACTCAGAGGGCGTTCCGCACAAGGTATGGTTTGCACTCTACGGATCCAGTTCCTGATCGAAAAACAATTTGGACCACATCATCAGCTTTAGGCTGTCTGATGCTACCCATACTGTCAATCGTTCTCGTGAGATTCCGCAGGACATGTTCCCCGGTTGCCGGATTTGAGTTCCCGCGACTTCTTACTGCGGGGTAACCTCAAGGCTGAGGTCTTCAAACATCACCCTGGGACCCTTGAAGCGTTAAATGAGGCAATTCTGAAAGAAATCATTCAAATTGATGCGGATATGCTGACGAGAGTCATGGAAAACTTTCGTGAAAGACTCCAAAAGTGCATCACTCGCCTAGGACATCATTTGGACGACATTATTTACAAAACATAGATGAAAAAAAAAAACTAGAATAAAAACGCTTACCGAATACCAAATAACTTTTCAAATATCTCATTTGGTATTTATGTACCAGCTCTTTCAAATGTAGAAATACTAATTGTCGCACCCTGTACAAACCAATTGGAATTAAGCAAGTTTAACTTTTAAATAAATAAAAACAAAACACTATTTATAATTATTTATTTATTTAAATTTAAAAGTTAATATTTTTAACACTTATAATTAACATGTTATTCAAAGATTTAAGCAAGTTTCCCAATTTTCTGCTATATTCAATTTTTAGCAAATGGAGGAAACCTCATCTTGAATGACCAATAGATGTTAAAGAGACGTTAAGCCACATTAAAAAAAAAAGTACTTTTCATCCCAATATAGACGGCCATGCCTACAAATAATCCTACATGTAGATTTGTCACAATATTCGACCAGACGTATCGTATATATATTTTAATTCGAGCTGCACCTCCAAATCGGGTGACAGACTTCTTAGAGTACTTTTTAATGATGGATTAAAGATCCAGATTAATTACGGTGACCTTACTGTAATTCAAAACCAAAAAAGATCAAGTAAACAGTTTTTTTTGCAGTAAATTCTGGCAGGATTTCAAAACGGGGGTCAAAACATTTTACAGGAGTTAAGAGATAGTACGATCTTTGTCTCCGTATACAGTGTGCCAGAAATGTCGGGAAACATGACGCAAAATAATTGACCCAATGAAGCGAACTTTTTGTACAACTCTGGAACGACTTATTAATTTTATTGGAACTTCATTTACACATTTATTTTTATTGGGTGCATGAAATAAGCTGCACAGTTTTTGGGGTCATATTTGGCGAATTGGGGTGATTGTGGTCTACACTTTACAGAACTACCTGTACTTATACAGGGTGAGCATGAAAAACGTTAACACACAACTTGGGTAGGTAGAACACATCATTTCCAACACAAATTACTCTATTAAGTATATGCCGTTTTCAACATGGAGGCCATTTTGTAAATTTCGAACTTTCCCCATGAAATCATTTATTTTTTCTTTTTTTTTTTTATTCAGATAGAGAAATAGATATAATTTAAACCAGCGAACCAAGTACAAAATTTTGGTAAATATTATTACAACGAAACTTTAAGCCTGATGTCGTTTTTGGATGTTTCGTTTCAAAAACTAACTTTATTTTTTTCATCGGGATTTTATACTGACATTTGGCCCGAAAATAACCTGAGCACATAATAATACGGGCTTACTGCTGGCAGAACACGACCCTTAGAAGGGCTTAGTAAAGTAGTATAATATGACTATTGTTAATCCATTATTATCTTTGCTATACACAAAAAGCAAATTTTGAAAGAAAGAAAAAAAAAAAATGGGTGCGTGTACTTATGTACGCGCGTGAGAAGTTATACTTCTTTTTAAAAATAAATTAAATGATATTTCAAAAAAAACATACTACCCCACCCGGGAGTGAACTCAGAACCTACTTACTGTGAAACAGAGGCCTTGCCACTGAGCCACAATGTTCTATAGAAATAGAATGAGAAAATACAATATTTAAATTTAACTCTCATTATTTTTTCATAACTAACTCCATCTTCATCATTTTTTCATAACTAACTTCATCTGTGTTAATTTTGTGTTACACTGATGCGGTNTGGATGTAACATACAAACAGAAGCAATGTTACATAGGAGTTAATAGTGATAAGTGACATGAACATTGGATGTAACATACAAACAGAAGCAATGTTACATAGGAGTTAATAGTGATAAGTGACATGAACATTGGATGTAACATACAAACAGAAGCAATGTTACATAGGAGTTAATAGTGATAAGTGACATGAACATTGGATGTAACATACAAACAGAAGCAATGTTACATAGGAGTTAATAGTGATAAGTGACATGAACATTGGATGTAACATACAAACAGAAGCAATGTTACATAGGAGTTAATAGTGATAAGTGACATGAACATTGGATGTAACATACAAACAGAAGCAATGTTACATAGGAGTTAATAGTGATAAGTGACATGAACATTGGATGTAACATACAAACAGAAGCAATGTTACATAGGAGTTAATAGTGATAAGTGACATGAACATTGGATGTAACATACAAACAGAAGCAATGTTACATAGGAGTTAATAGTGATAAGTGACATGAACATTGGATGTAACATACAAACAGAAGCAATGTTACATAGGAGTTAATAGTGATAAGTGACATGAACATTGGATGTAACATACAAACAGAAGCAATGTTACATAGGAGTTAATAGTGATAAGTGACATGAACATTGGATGTAACATACAAACAGAAGCAATGTTACATAGGAGTTAATAGTGATAAGTGACATGAACATTGGATGTAACATACAAACAGAAGCAATGTTACATAGGAGTTAATAGTGATAAGTGACATGAACATTGGATGTAACATACAAACAGAAGCAATGTTACATAGGAGTTAATAGTGATAAGTGACATGAACATTGGATGTAACATACAAACAGAAGCAATGTTACATAGGAGTTAATAGTGATAAGTGACATGAACATTGGATGTAACATACAAACAGAAGCAATGTTACATAGGAGTTAATAGTGATAAGTGACATGAACATTGGATGTAACATACAAACAGAAGCAATGTTACATAGGAGTTAATAGTGATAAGTGACATGAACATTGGATGTAACATACAAACAGAAGCAATGTTACATAGGAGTTAATAGTGATAAGTGACATGAACATTGGATGTAACATACAAACAGAAGCAATGTTACATAGGAGTTAATAGTGATAAGTGACATGAACATTGGATGTAACATACAAACAGAAGCAATGTTACATAGGAGTTAATAGTGATAAGTGACATGAACATTGGATGTAACATACAAACAGAAGCAATGTTACATAGGAGTTAATAGTGATAAGTGACATGAACATTGGATGTAACATACAAACAGAAGCAATGTTACATAGGAGTTAATAGTGATAAGTGACATGAACATTGGATGTAACATACAAACAGAAGCAATGTTACATAGGAGTTAATAGTGATAAGTGACATGAACATTGGATGTAACATACAAACAGAAGCAATGTTACATAGGAGTTAATAGTGATAAGTGACATGAACATTGGATGTAACATACAAACAGAAGCAATGTTACATAGGAGTTAATAGTGATAAGTGACATGAACATTGGATGTAACATACAAACAGAAGCAATGTTACATAGGAGTTAATAGTGATAAGTGACATGAACATTGGATGTAACATACAAACAGAAGCAATGTTACATAGGAGTTAATAGTGATAAGTGACATGAACATTGGATGTAACATACAAACAGAAGCAATGTTACATAGGAGTTAATAGTGATAAGTGACATGAACATTGGATGTAACATAAAAACAGAAGCAATGTTACATAGAAGTTAATAGTAATAAGTGACATGGTGATTCCTCCATTGTCAATATTTCGTTCTCTCGGGACCAGTCAGATACTATTATTTTTTTTTCTGAGCAACTATCCTAACTTAAAATATGATTAATTGAAAGTAAAAGGTTAATTTTCAGGATTGAATTGTGGGAAATACAAGAAAATCACTTTTAAATGTTTAATTCACAATTTTATTGCTTGAAAATAGAGGAAACTTTGGAAAAATCAAAGTTTATTCGGATTTTTTTAAAATATGCAGATATTTTTTTTTTTTTTTTTTTTATTTAACAGGTTAGGTAACATGAAAAAATCACTACGATTTAATTAATTTTAGTTTTTTTCCGAATGGTGCAAGAGTTTTTAGGGAGCGACTTTATGAGAAGAACAAGTTTAATCGAGGCATGGCCGATTAAAACGTTTCCTAACCTTTCTTAGGGGGGGGGGGGGGGGGNATAAAATAAACAAACTTGCACTGGACTTTTTTCATATTGGTACAACTATGTCTGCTTCAGTTCAATATATTCAAATAGTTCAATAAATACGGAAGAAAATAGTTTTTTTCAAAACAAAATTAAAATTAAAGTGAATTAATTAATCTCCCACCACGAAAACGTTTAAAAAGACTTTTTAAATTATATTAAACCACATTTAAGTTTGTAACTTGCTCCAAAAAAAATGAATAGTATCTGTCTAAAACCGTTTTCTCTAACTTGGGAAAGTTTAAAAATGCTATTTCTTTGTGTTATTATGTCACAAGTTTGGTGCTCACTGCACCAAACATTTTCTCACAAAAGCATTGTAGGATTTTCCCAATATCAATCATTATCCAATTCCTTTGAATTTTTCTATTTTACCTACAATGCTGTTTCTTTGTGTTATTATGTCACAACTTTGGTGCTCACTGCAGCATTGTAGGATTTTCCCAATATCAATCATTATCCAATTCCTTTGAATTTTTCTATTTTACCTACAATGCTGGCACGTGATCGCTATGCGCATTTATCTCCATAGCTACGCATTGTCCTCACAAGGCTGAGTGGGCCCCGAAAACATCCAAACCACAGTGACAAATTTTTGCCCCCGCCAGGATTCGAACCTGGGTCTCCCGAGTGCAAGACTAGTGCAGTGACCACTGAGCGATGGGAGCTGGCTTGGGAAAGTTTAAATGACGTTGCATATCATTATTATTGTCGTTATTATAATAGTGACTTTTTTTTCTCATCATATTGGCAACACAAGGTTCCCATCCTAGATGAAGAGGCAAGAGGGTACCCAGCACAAACAACACTCGATAGGTTCACATTTTTAGAACAATTCATGTGTTCCCTCAAGCAATTCTCATTTCTCTTCCTCTTGATACCGATTCTTTCTTATTTAGATTTATTAGCTTTTTGTGAGAAAATGTTCAATTCTTCTTGAACCTCTTACAGGGTGACCAACACACAAAAAAAACTCTGCCAATGTAACACATGGATAAAAAAATTACCCCCCCCCCCTCCCCAAAAGTTCTGGGACATAATTAGACACTAAAATTGACAAAAATACCAAATTTAAAGTCTCTAGCTCTTATCATTCTCTTTTTAGACAAGATTCATGAAAACAGCTAGCAGTAAATTTGATTGCACCCAAAAGTTTTGAAACTTGCATAGACCCCAAATATGACATATATACCAAATTTCGAGCCTCTCTAGCTCTTACCATTCTCTATTAAAACCGCCAATACTATATTCATTGCACTCAAAAAAACCCAAACGGGACCTACATACCAAATTTCATCGAACTCGGTCAACACTAAGGGACAATAGTGCCCAATTTTCGCGGACGATTTTTTTTTTTTTTTTTTTTGTCTTCTTCAATTTTTTGGTTCTAGGTACTTTAAAATGTAAAATATCAAATTTTAACGGTAGGTATTTGGGTTTATTATTTTTAATTCAATTTTGGAATCGTTACGAAAAAAAATACTCCCCTCAAAATTTGATAATTTACGTTTGAAGGTTCGTAGAATCCAAAAATCGAATAAAAAAAAAAATTTGTTTGTCCGTCCGCTGTGATGAGCACTATCGTCCCTTAGACTTGACCGAGTTGATAAAATTTGTACATAGGTCCCATCTGGGGCTGTTTGTGCCCGGAAACTTTTCAGGTTGTGCCCGGGTTCAATCGAAGGTACCGCTGGCGGTTTTTTCCGCTATAAAATCGAAAAAGAAAAATGTCTGCTTATAAAAGCATAGACATTTTTCTTTTGTTTGGAAGGCGCAGTTGTACCAACATGAAAAAAATAGCAAAAGTTACTACCTTTGGATGTCCAGTGCAATTTTGTTTATTTTAACAATGAACGTTCCGCCCCCCCCCCCCCCCCNCCAGAGAGGTTAGGAAACGTTTTGATCGGCCATGCCTCGATTAAACTTGTTCTTCTCATGAAGTCGCTCCCTAAAAACTCTTGCACCATTCGCAAAAAAACTAAAATGAAGTAAATCGTAGTGATTTTTTTTTTTTTTTTTTTTCATGTTACCTAACCTGAAAGTAAAATTGGATTTAAACAAAAATAAAAAAAAATCCTTACAAACATTTGATTTCTCTAAAGGTAGGTCGATTTTCAAGCAATAAAATTGTGAATTAAACATTTAAAAGTGAGTTTTCTCGTATTTCCCACTATTTAATCGTGAAAATTAACCTTCTACTTTCAATTAATCATATTTTAAGTTAGGTTAGCACAGAAAAAAATCAATAGTATCTGTCTGCTCCCTTGAAACTTATAATTTTAGGGTGTTCATTATTGGTGCTGGTCATACACCACCTTGTATGGCGTTCATGTAACAATTTTCTGTACAATATGATATTATGAAGACAAAGATCTTTTGAAACTTATAATTTTAGGGTGTTCATTATTGGTGACGGTCATACACCACCTTGTATGGTGTTCATGTAACAATTTTCTGTACAATATGATATTATGAAGACTAAGATCTTTTGAAACTTATAATTTTAGGGTGTTCATTATTGGTGCTGGTCATACACCACCTTGTATGGTGTTCATGTAACAATTTTCTGTACAATATGATAGATTCTTTCACACATAAAATACTTAAGATAGCTGCAAACCATTCTGTGCTTCCTCATATAAGTTATGTTTTTCATTTAGTTGTTATGTTTAACAATAAATAATATTGGTGTTGAATTGCACAATGTTTTTTTTTTTTTTTCATTTTGGTTTATTATTTTCAATAATGAACCTTNTAAATAAAAAAAAAAAAAAAAAAAAAAATTACACCCCCTCAAAATTTTGATTTTATACTTTTCAAGGTACGTAGAATCTAAAAATCGAATAAAAAAAATCCGTTTGTCCGCCGTGATGGGCACTTTTGCCACTTAGCGTTGACCGATTTGGATGAAATTTGTTATATAGGTCCCATCTGGGCTCTAATTGTGCCCCGAAACTTTTGTGTGCAGTCGAATACACCCTTGGCGATTTTTGCCGTTTTATAGCGGTTTTCAGTATTGCTGTCTAAAAGGAGAATGGTATAAAAGCTAGAGATTTGAAATTTTGTATGTATGTCATATTTGGGGTCTCAGTTATAGTTCCGAAACTTTTGGGTTCAATAAAATATACCGCTGGTGGTTTTTACCGCTTTAAAACGGTTTTCATTATTCCTGTCTAAAAGGAGAATGGTAAGAGCCAGAGACTTCAAATTTAGTAGGTATGTCAAATTTTAGGGTCTAGTTACGCCCAAGATGCCCCCCCAATTTTTTGGGGGTGGGGGGCAAAAAAGGTTCATTATTTTTTGCCAGAAAAATAATAATCCCATGAGTCACATTGGCAGAATTTTTATTTAAAGTTCCTTGATTCCAAAATCCAATATTTAAGATAATTAAATAGTTTTGATTGAATCTGATGAACAAATAGCTATGAAAATAGCGGCATTTCTTCCAGTAATGCCGAACTTATTAGATTACGAAGTACACCCCACAATGGGACCCACATATTATGAAAATCGGTACATTGAATATTAGGGGTGGGGGGGGGCATTTTGGTTCGCAAATTTGTAATGTGTCAGCGGTTTTTAAACCCCTGAAACACACTAAATAATAATCATAAATATGTTCCTTCAACTGCCTGGAAGAATATGTTTAATTTTTTCTGGCGGATCACTTGCCGGTCACAGCACTGTCAGTGCTTAGTGTAAATGCTAGTTAAATATAGGTATGTAGAATAAAAAAATAAAAAAAAATCTTTTTGCAACTGATCGTAGGACGATTTTGATGAACTGCCTGGAAGAATGTTGTTAGTTTGGTCGGGCGGATCACTTGCCGGTCACGGCACTGTCACTGCTTAGTGTAAATGCTAGNCTTCGTGTAAATCCTACTTAAATATAGGTATGTGGAATAAAAAAAGGAAAAAAAACAAACTATTTTTGCAACTTATCGTAGGACGATTTTGATGAACTGCCTGGAAGAATGTTGTTAGTTTTGTCTGGCGGATCACTTGCCGGTCACGGTACTGTCACTGCTTCGTGAAAATGATACTTAAATATAGGTATGTAGAATAATAAAAAAAAAAAAAAAAAACTNAAAAAAAAAAAAAAAAAAAAAAAAAAAAAAAAAAAAAAAAAAAAAAAAAAAAAAACTCTTTTTGCAACTGATCGTAGGACGATTTTGAT
>CM022880.1:677335-697857 GCA_012654025.1 Pachypsylla venusta | reverse complement strand
CCGAGTCTCCTGCATTCAATGCCACTAGACCAGGAGGAATGGCACACCGAAATCACAATCATTAAGTCGAAAAATTTCCAATTCCACTGGGCATTGAACCCGAGTCTCCTGCATGCAATACCACTAGATCAGGAGGAATGGCACACCGAAATCACAATCATTAAGTCGAAAAATTTCCAATCCCACTGGGCATTGAATCCGAGTCTCCTGCATGCAATGCCACTAGACCAGGAGGAATTGCACACCGAAATCACAATCATTAAGTCGAAAAATTTCCAATTCCTCTGGGCAATGAACCCAAGTCTCCTGCAAGCAATGCCACTAGACCAGGAGCAATGCTCTTTGGTAGGTTCCGTAAAAAATTGACACAGAAAATTGAATTTCAAGGAACGCGAATTTGTGTTCATTCAATAGCGGCATCATCGTGTTCGATTATAGCCAAACGTATGAGACAGTAGCTCCAGATAAGTTGTAGTTGTAGTGTACTGCAAAAGTTTTTAATTGTCATCATACAAACATCTGTTCTTGGAGGCTAATAATTGACATGGGCCCCCAAAGAAAATAAGTTACAAACATAATCTATACTTATAAAACGCAAAGCCCAGTTGGTATACTGACTGACTGACTGATGTACTGACTGATAATCAACGTAGCTCCACGATGGCTAAACGTAGAGACTTGAAACTTGGCACACAGGTCCCTTTTAGTATGTAGGTGCGTAATAAGAAAGGAAAAAAAATAAAGTTCGAGTGGGAGCAAATTACCGCCAAAAATGACGCTATTTAGCGGGTCTTTAAGCAATTAAAGACCCGCTTTTTTGGGCAAACTAAAAGAGATAACGAAAAATTACCGAGAACCCATAAAAAATATAAAATTTGAAAATTTCCGGTTTCTATTTGATTTATGGACGGTTTTCACCAGCAAAAAATCGGAATTGAGAAGTACAACTTCGGGATAAACAAGAAAGCTGAAATTTGATACAAAGGTGTTTCGAAGTACAAAAAGCCATATCCTTGAATAAAATATTGAATTTTCTAACTTGGAGCGGTGCTCACTCTGGGGGTCGGTTCCACCAAAAACTCATAGTTAAGAAGTATCACTTCGGGATGAGAGAGAAAGCTGAAATTTTATACCAAGGTGTTCCGCAGTGCAAAAAATATTATCTTTCGAGTAAAATATTGAATTATCTAAATAGGAGCCGTGTTCACTCTGGGGGTCGGTTCCACCAAAAATCTAAAATTGAGTTGTTGAATTTTGTAACCGTTTTGTAAATAATGTCGTCCAAATGACGGCCTTGGCGAGTGATGCACTTTTGGAGTCTTTCACGGAAGTTTTCCATGACTCTCGTCAGCATACCAGCATCAATTTGGATGATTTCTTCCCGAATTGCCTCCTTTAACATTCAAGGGTCCCAGAGCGATGTTTGAAGACCTCAGCCTTGAGGTAACCCACAGGAAGAAGTCACAGGGACTCAAATCCGGCGACCGGGGAACATGTCCAGCGGAATCTCACGAGAACGATTGGCTGCATGGGTAGCCCCATACAACCTAAAGCTGATAATGTGGTCCTANCTTTCCTAAAGTTTAGTCTATCTCCATACCAAATTTCATCAAAATCGGTTCAGTAGTTTAAGCGTGAAAGCGTAACATACATACATACAAACAGACAGAGTTACTTTCGCATTTACATATTAGTATGAATGTTGCTTATATTCATAGCCGAGTTGTTTTGACTTAGACCATTGACTCTTGGTTCGGAGGTGCTAGAGGGTTCAAAGCCCGCCCAAAGCGAATATTTTCTGATCGTTTTTTTACTTTCCTTATCCTATAAAAAGGAAAATATTGTAATGGGCTGAAATTTTCGATGTCGAGTTTTCAATGCCAAAACTGAGGTCTCCAGAGCCCAAATTTCGAGTTACAGCCATTGGTCTGTGTCCGTGTGTCTGTCTGTCCGTGAACAAGATATCTCAAAAATGGCAAGTGCTGGCGACTTGAAATTTGTCAGTTTTATGCCATGAACGGCAAAATAAGCTTTTGGTGGAAATCGAATATATTGTTGACGGTTTTATGCCGCCTGAAACCGGAAATTGAAGAATACAACTTAGGTTGAAGTATAATAATCAAGATGTGTAATATATAATTGTTTTTCCGCTCTGGGGACTTCAAAACGTGTTTTGGCATTGAAAACTCGACATCGAAAATTTCAGCCCATTACAATACTTTATTCTTCTTTTTTTTATAGATAAGGAAAGTCGTGTGATGTTCACACCAGATTTTTTTTTTCGTTTCAGGAATGACAGAGGCTAAAAAAGGATTAACATGAATTCGAAAGCAGTTCCAGGACATAAATTTAAAAAAGAAATTTGTGAGTCCCATAGACCCCATGCTTTTTTTGTTACTGTTACCCCATGCTTTTTTTGTTACTCTTTTTTTGCCAGGTCGTTTTCGTCAAAATTCCCTACAGAGGCCTTGATTTCTCCTTACATTTCCCTATGCTAAAAACTTTCTCCCTACAGTTTTCCTACGCTAAAAAAACTTTCTCCCTACAGTTTCCTTACGCTAAAAATGTCAAATTTTACCAATTTATGGTGAGAAAATCAGTAGGTACCTGTAGTTAAGCTCCTGGTAGCGTGCCGTAGTGATTAGAGATAAAGAATGTTGACAGATTTAAATATAAGAGACTTGGGTTCGATTCCCGGTAGGGATCATAAACTTGGCCATCTCTGTCGGATTTTAGGTACCTACATTAGATATAACCTATACAGGGTGTCTACCAAATCATCAAAGTGAAATTCCCTGACTTTTCCAGTGTACTTGTTCAAGATTTTGACTCCCCCATCTGACTTCAAAAAACACAATATTGGGGCCCAGGGCCCCCAAAAAGTATACAGCAAATTTCCTTCATACCCTAAACATGTATACCAAAATTTTAGAGGAAAACGATAATNTATGTTTATAAGGGGTGGGTCCATTCATTTAATTTTTCTCTATCTCCTACAAACGGTTTAATATTTTTGGGATCCAAGTCTATGTTTATGAGGGGTGGGTCCATTCATATCAATTTTTCTCTATCTCCTACAAACGGTTTAATATTTTTGGGATCCCAGTCTATGTTTATAAGGGGTGGGTCCATTCATTTAATTTTTCTCTATCTCCTACAAACGGTTTAATATTTTTGGGATCCAAGTCTATGTTTATGAGGGGTGGGTCCATTCATATCAATTTTTCTCTATCTCCTACAAACGGTTTAATATTTTTGGGATCCCAGTCTATGTTTATAAGGGGTGGGTCCATTCATTTAATTTTTCTCTATCTCCTACAAACGGTTTAATATTTTTGGGATCCAAGTCTATGTTTATGAGGGGTGGGTCCATTCATATCAATTTTTCTCTATCTCCTACAAACGGTTTAATATTTTTGGGATCCCAGTCTATGTTTATAAGGGGTGGGTCCATTCATTTAATTTTTCTCTATCTCCTACAAACGGTTTAATATTTTTGGGATCCAAGTCTATGTTTATGAGGGGTGGGTCCATTCATATCAATTTTTCTCTATCTCCTACAAACGGTTTAATATTTTTGGGATCCAAGTCTATGTTTATGAGGGGTGGGTCCATTCATATCAATTTTTCTCTATCTCCTACAAACGGTTTAATATTTTTGGGATCCAAGTCTATGTTTATGAGGGGTGGGTCCATTCATATCAACTTTTCTCTATCTCCTACAAACGGTTTAATATTTTTGGGATCCCAGTCTATGTTTATGGGGGGTGGGTCCATTCATATCAATTTTTCTCTATCTCCTACCGTAATGGCCAAAAAATTCCGAACAAACACACACACATCATACTCGTATTTCACCTTTATATATACTAAGAAGAACTCAAACCCATAAAAACCATTTCCTTTTTTTTTTTTAAATGTCCAAAAAATAATTTTGAGAAAAGTTTCAGATTTTTTTTTTTCTTCACATTTCTCGAATTTAAAAATAACAAGAAAGCAATGTTTATTATTTAAATATATAACTTCATTTTGTCAGCAAAGACTAAAATAAATAAATTTAATTACATATAATACAATGAGGGTGACTTAACGTTAATTAAAATTACAATAAAAAATAAATTTAAAACAATTTTATCAATAAATAAATTAATTGATATGCAATCTACAGGATCATATAAAGCTAGCCAGCTAGCCTTACAGAGTTGTTCAAAAAGCCAAACTCCAAACCTCATGACATTTTTTAAAAAAATGTCTAGTGTTGCTAAAAATTGATACAGTGATTGATAAACACCCCATATACATGGTGTCCCATTTGAAGTGACCCACCTCAATTTATTCCGAAACTGTTGGAGTCATATAAAAAAAAAATTCTTACCGAATGTTCATAAAAAAGAGGGGAACATATTATGATGACCTTGGCTAACTTGTCAAGGTTGTCCTTCAAGATCAGGTGAAGGTCAACTTCATTTTCTTAAATGAGACGACCTGAATTTTATACCTCCATCCTAGGGTTCAAAATTCATCGCTTATCGATTCAAAATTAAGTGATCAATATATTCCCCAAAAAACTCGACATTATTGATCCCTTACTCTACCAGTGTGCACATATCTGTAAACGAAACTCTTTGATAGATACTTTAAACCAAAAGGATGTTCCAAAAAGCAATACTCATGGTATAGTGTTGCTACAGAAAAAAAATGGATAAGAAAAATTACGGGTAATCGATAGTTAAATTCCAAAATCCCGTGCACATTAAACAAAGCTACCCATGTTTATGATACGATTCTGTCAACCTTCTAATTCGTATGATAATTATACAGTAAAAAAAAAAAAAAAAAAAAAAAAAAAAAAAAATGTTGCCACTGAAATAAATTGCACAAAAAATTAGATAATTATATTCCATGCAGCTCGTCAATCCCGGGGTGGACACATATTTGTCATAAAATAAAGTAAACATTATTTCACAATAAAAATAAAAATAAACTGTTGCTACTAGAAGAGAATGGAGGAAAAATTGAAGGCAATTGATATATACGCAAAATTACCACGGAATAACATAACAAATGAACGAGAGAGAGAGAAAAAAACACAATAAAGGGGAACAAGGCCTAAATAAGACACTTAACGTTTCAGCAATACATAACAAAAAACAAAAAATCCAGTATGAACATTGTTAATTTTAATAACTCGAATTATAAACCTTTTTGATAGTCATAATAAAAATTAATTTTAATTCACAAGAGGTAACGTCAATAACTTTGCTTCGTGAAACTGTTCTTTGTTCTGTGATCTTCTGCTCTAAGATAAAACAAAATCCAGAATGAGTACACAAAATAATAATAAATTCAAATAAGTCGTAGTTATGTAGTTACGATTTTTGTAATGTTAAATAGTTCAGCTAGTATAGGCCGTAGATTTGTAACTAGAAGACTGTTGGTTCGAATTCAAGCATGAATATTAATAATTACAAGGGGAACCACACGTGACAAGCATATGAGCTTAATTGTGCTAAATTCTTTTCTTTTTTTAAATTAAGATTTTTGTAGGTGTCAAATAAAGGGTTCCAAATAATATTTTTTGTATGAAAACATCCTACATAACCTTCCTTAAGGAGGGCAAGTGCTATTCTCTGAAAAAAAGAGAGAACAAGAAGTGTATTGGATGGTAAAACGTTACCAGATTATTTACTGATCCCTAATAATTATATTCGATAGGTTTTTAAATCTTATAATAAATATGCGAAAATGACAAACCTTTCTGGAGTAAGTGATATCATATTTTTTTGAGACACAAAAAAAATATCTATTAATGAGAAAATGACATTCCTTTTATGTTTACATTTCTCTAAACTCTAAACGATATCACGAATCTTTATAACTTCCAAAGAGTAATGAAATAACTCTTTCAAGCAATTTTTTTAGTCATTAGGCTAAGTTCACAACCGCGCGGTTTCATATGAACACATCCATACAAGTTTGTAGAACTAGTACCGCGCGGTTCATGTAAACAATATGCACTATTTAGATCGTGCCACGCGGTTCGTCGTACCGCGCGTTCATGTGAACCTAGTCTTAAACTCAAGTTTTTCTCACCTATACAATTTGAGATTTTACAGGCGAAGAAATGGATATTCAGTTTTTTTTTTAAACCGGAGACAAAATCACTTAAACCAGTTTGTGTGACGAAGAAAAAAAAAGCACATATTGAACTCTAATCAAGTTATTAACACCTACTCGTACACCACTCTGTATTTTTACCGGCCAATTCTGGTGAAATGGAAAATAAAAAGTTTTAACAAATGTTCTAGAAACGACACTTCAATTGTGCCTGTTTTTTTTTTATTAAACTGACCCATTTTATTTACTTTATTTCTCACTGACTTATTCTTATGTCAAGGAGAAACAAGACCCCCACCACTTTTTAATTCAAAAATGATTAAAAAAAAAAAAAAAAAAAAAAAAAAAAAAAAAAAAAAAAAAAAACTGAAATAAAAAAGTTCAAATCTTGGAGAATAGAAATCTTCTAGAATTTGATCTGACCTTGAAAATGTTCAAATATTTTAAGAGAATTTCCCTTCTTTTTATACAAATCTTCTATCCAGTTCGACATTTTACTCGTACGTTATTTTTAAATAAGTTAAAAAAAAAACCCAGGCCTATTGTTTACCTAAAAAAATTACAATTCTTTTTATAAATTCTTCGAAAATAAAAAGATAAACAAAACGATGCCATTGTTGAATATCAACTTTAAAATTTGAATCATTTTTTTTTTTTAAAGTCAAGAAAAACTCAAAATATTGAATCATGTGTATCCATAATATATCATAATAGTTCACATGTTTATAATTTTGAGTTGAATTTCTTTATATTCCGCCGAGGTAAACAAAATCGATTTTTGTTCATCCCGTTTTCAAAAGGTTAAATAAAAATCATCTATTCTATCAAAAATATAAATTTTCTATTTATTTATTTTTTCTATACAATCCGTTCTTGACAAATATTTAAGTTTTACGAATTGTCTAAGACAGCTCGTATAACACTACTCTTCTTGTATGATTTGATCATTTCCCAACTTATCAATATTGAAATTTAAAATTAACAATGATTATTAATTTAATATACAAAAATAATAACAAAATTATTGAAGACTAGTAGGATGTTTTGTATTCAAATTTATAAAATAACTTGGGCCTGCTCTTTACCAGTCACGACAAATCCAAAGTTTGAATTTAAAAAAAAAAAAAAAATCAGGTAAATAAAGATGATTTATATTTATTTACTTGAACAGTACGACAAATCCGAAGTTTGAATTAAAAAAAAAAAAAAAAAAAAAAAAAAAAAAAAAAAAAAAAAAANAAAAAAAAAAAAAAAAAAAAAATCAGGTAAATAAAGATGATTTTTATTTATTTACTTGAACAGACTTTTTTTGTTGTTGTACATTTTTTTTTTAGAATGATGAAATAGTTTCACGAAAAATCTTCGGTCCGGAATTCTTTTTCCGTTCAAGAATTTCGTTTCAATATAACGTCTTTATAAGAAATGTTCTTAAAAGTTTTTCTTTAAAAAAAAAAGGTACAAAAAATGGTTTTTGCTTTTATATTGCACTTTTTTCGATTTTAAATTTAGTGGCGGCAAACTTTTACGATTTATTTTTTTCATTAATAAACAAAAAATCTGGTCAGAGTTTGTTTTCAATTACAGTGAACAGATATTTTGTGTTCCAATGAATACCAAACTACCAACACGTTTTACGCAATAAATTTGTTGAAAAAAAGATTTAAAAATCTAGCTTTAAATTTTGAGTTTTAACGGAGAGTTTATGATTTTTTTTGTAAAAGTGGGAGTTTGTTCTAGATTAGCGACAAACTCTGGTTTATATCGTGTTGGAAAGATTGGCCCCTTTTAAGATAAACTGGGTTCATTTCACTAAAAAGTATGACATGCCTAATAAGTATTGGTGAACTAATGAATACTATTATAATTTTCTCACCATTTTATATTCGTACATAGGGTGATCCCGACCATAAGAAGTCCATTTTTGTTATCACGGTCGATCTTGTTAAGTTAGAAAACTGATTTTGCATGTCTTAGGTGAAAATAATGTTCCCTCACAATTTGTCCTATATTTAGAAATCGTCAGAACTTTTCGGTAATAAATGAAATTTAAAAGACGAAAACCACTAACGATAATTGATCAATTCGAGACAATCATCATAATCGAAATTTATAGCGTCCAGGAGAAATTTAAAGTGTCTTTTAAACTTTGGCGAAAGTTTTTGTCATTTTTTAATAAATTCTAAATTACTTTACAAGCCTTTAACACTAGAATACATATGCGGAAATGAACCCATGATTATTTTATTCTAATAGCCACAGGTAAAAGTTTACATATTATACTATAACTGTGTCCCAGGAATAGTTTCTTTTACAAAATAAATCTTAGACGTAAAAAATTACCTAAATTTTTTTTTGAAGCTCGTTTTTCTTGATTTTTATATTTCTCCTTTTCTGAACTCTAATTTATTTTGGAATGAGAAAATAATAATAAAATACACTTATAGATGCTATTAAAAAAATACTACAAACATTGCATATGGAATAATTATATTTCTAGTAGGTAACACTTTAGATATTGAATGTCCAAAGGGTAACTAGACCACTTAACGGGACCTCCATAACAATTAAGTCAATGTGGTAAAAAAAATCTTACGGCGCATGATCAGATTTATTATTCGATTTTTTGATTCTACGTATGTACCTTGATCTGTTTTTTTAAAGTACAGAACCTTTTGGAATCAACTGAGAATAACAAGACACTTAGAGCTGGTCTGACCCAAATGAGTTCTTCATTAAATCTCGGTCAACGGTAACTGACAAAGTGCTATTTACGGCAGTTTTGCATAATTGCCATAAGAATTTTGGATTCAACGTACCTACATTAAATGTAAGCTATCATTTTTTAAAGGTTCATTATTAAGTTGTTGTTTTTTATGCTGAACTATTGCCGGATTGTACCGGATTGTCACAAATTGCGATTTTCAAGTCCTTAAATTGTGAAATTCTACCCTTAAATAACGTCATACGAAAACGGTTTTGGGACAAACCTTTTAAAAAAACTATTTCTTATATTTTCATTTAAAAAAATCTAGTCTCTACAGCTAGAAAGTAGAACCTAGCCTCATTTTTTTTCTATTACGCGGATACCTTTTCTATAAATGAACGTTTCTATGATTGAAACGTTTCAGAAAAGAAGAAAATGAACATTAAATAATTTGTTTCAACTAATAAAGAATTATTATAAATTAAATCACAATTTCATGTAAACAAACAATATTTGTATGACGTCATAAACTGAGTATCACTTGAGATGTGCTTTATACAGTAGATCACTCTTGCAATATTCTTTTTCCCGTTCTAAAAGAAATATACAATCCTTCATGGTGATACGTTTTACTCGAGCTTTCAAAGGTAACTGAAAAATATAATAGAAATAAATCAAATTACGAGGGTCGTTTTTTTTTTCAACCTCCGATTGGCTATAAATAAAAGACATGTTCATCTAAAACAATAATTTTATTACCAAAAGATTAGTACACTTACGGTTACTTTTCGGCATAATCACCGAAGAGATTGAGGCATTTGTCATATCTGTTGGACAAGCTTGCAAACCAGCTACCCACATTGACCTCACCCAGCCTGGGTTGGGCCGAAAAAAAGCAAGCATCACGAGGGTGCGAACCCACGTGGACACCCACATGGAACAACCTCACTAGACGTTGCTTAACTTCAGTGATCTAACGGGAACTTGTGTATTTAACGTGCCATAGACGCTGACTCACTAGAATCTTACTCTATCTTTTCATGGCTACAATTACCAGAAACAATAAAGCCCGCATTCTCACGAAACCTGAATTATTATTTTTCTCATCTCTTATTAGAGAGGACAAAAATACTCAAAACAATCTTGCCCACCGTCTGAAAAAATGTAGTAACTACACCAGGAGATAGAATCGATTCCGATGTAGTTGTACCATAACGAATAGAACAGAAAGTGGGGAAACTCTCTGAATTTAACCCATGATGCGGAGTGACAGTGCGTAAATGGTACCTATTTATAACAGAAAAATCAAATTCGCGACCATTGACAAATCCATCAGATGATTTGCTTTTTCATGCCGCATTACTCCTGCCCGGTAGCAATGCTTTGTTATCAGCCCGGGAATTTGATTTTTCCGGTATAAACAGGTACCCATTTTATTTGCAGATTTAATTTAATAGGTACCCATACTAAATTAAATCTTCAAATAAAATTATATTTTTAAATTAAATTCATTTAAACCTTGAACATAGATGAAATTTTCATTAAGATTTTTTTTTATGAATAGAATAGATTCATGCAGTTACATGACTCACATGTAACTGCATGAATCTATTCTATTCGTTATGGTTGTATCGTGGAGGATAAGTTTTTAGTGGTTCAGTGAAGATCTATTACATCTTTTACAGCACACTTCTAACTGAGGCTCTTTTCAGTGGGCGCCTTTACGAAGATTTAGCATCCTCTATAAAAAAAAAATCGGCCTTATCCAATCTGCTAAACCCGTTCAGTGGTAGGATTATCACCCCACCCCCTGGTGACATATGAAAAATGAATACTTACTTGCGGTCTAGTCGGTAAACTACTACTACTACTACTATTACTGGTGAGTCCATTGGAATTCTGAAATCAAACAAAAAAACTACATTAGCAAACACAACACCAAGATTAACCCTTTTGGGGGTGCAAAAGGAAGTAAAAAAAATGAAGGTAAAAAAAAAAAAGATAAATCTCTGTGTTATTGTCCAAACTCACATAGTAGACCTCACTCACTTAAAGTGGACACCATTTCACATTTTCTACTTACCCCGGCCTGTGATTAATGTCATTTTGGTTTACCTTGTATGCAGGGGGGATTGCCCCCTCCCCCTCAAGTCTGGAAAATATTTATTCAAACTGAATCGACTTTAACAAAGAATTTTGTTAAATTCGAACTTTGAGAACATTATGTCTCTCCATTCGTTTCAAATCGTGGCCAAGTGGACGCTGTTTATTTTGATGTATTCAAGGCCTTTGACAGTGTGCATCTGCTTCTTCTTCTGCACAAATTTCATCCATATGGATTTTCTTCAATGTACATTCAATGGATGGAAAGTTTTCTTTTTGATCGCTTGTTCAAGGTCAGAATCAGCAAATGTTTCTCTTCAGTTTTCAACATTAAATCTGGCGTTCCGCAAGGCAGCACTTTGGGTCCATTACTGTTTCTATTTTTTATCAATGATATTTCTACTGTACTCAATTCTTCATATTTTTCTCTTTTTGCTGATGATCTGAAAGTTGCTATTGGCTATGATCGTGAACATCAACAAGGTGGCCAGATTCTTCTTCAATCCGTCATTGATAAAATTTTAAATTGGTTTTCTTCTAATTAATTGTCTGTAACACATCTCAAAAACGAAAGTCATTACATTTACAAGACGAATCAATTGGCATTTGCCTCACTATTATGTTGGATCTTCAGAAATTTAACATAACACGATTTGGGTATTCTGCTTGATGTTGTTGTTAACTTTCTCGACGACTCTCACTGTGTCTCCAGTCCAAGGAAGCCAGCCACTCCAACAGGATCCGTCCACAGTGCTGACGGCTCCAGATTGGTTGGATTTGATGGACAATTGAACAAATGGTTTACATCATGAGCAGCCAGCACACAAAGAGGACAGCGGATCAAGACACTTCAGGGTTCAGCCTGGATTTATATGTCTGCAACATGTTACTCCACCCGGAGCGAAGTTAGGATAAAGTTGTTCTGATGGATCTGGGGAGAAATTTTTCGGAATTATCAACTTCGGGTGGGGAGCCAGTATTGAGTACTCTATTTATTGAATAGTTCTCAATAACATGATTTGTGATGTCAGTGTGAATCTGTTTCAGACATGTTTTGTAGTTCACGTTGTCAATCCTGTTGTGCCACTTCTCTTTTAACACGGGAAGATAAGAATTGGATAAATTCTTTTTGATCCTCCTAGGAGGTTGTGGGGTGTTAGTGATATTATTACAAGTATGTGATGGAAGCAAACAGGAGAGCAGATATTGTTGAGATAGCATTTCAGTATGGGGTTTAACTGGAATCACTTTGGACTCTTGTTGCAGATGATCTTGGTTCGTGATTTGATGACACCCAGTAATGATGCGTAGAGCTGCGTTTCGGGTAGTCTGGCTTGATTCCAAACTTCTATTCAGCCTTAATACTTCCAATCTTGTTTCAAAGGCACTTTCCCGTTTTGGTCCTAAATTGTGTGGAAATTTTAAATCCAAACAATTATTCTTTCTGTTCTTCTTCATATTTGTTCGGTCAAAACTTGAATATGGGTCCATCATCAGTGGCCGATTGAACATTACCAATGCTAGTCGCATTGAAAATGTTCAACGTGAATTTCTTGGTCGATTTTATGACAGGTTTTAGCGTGGTCGTCTGTTCTATTCCTATGACAATATGATTCATCTTCTTAATATTGATACACTGTCTGACCGTCGTGTATTCACTGCTGCTAAATTTGTTTTTAATGCACTTCATAATAATGTCGACTCTCTATCTCTCATATCAAAAATAATGTTGAAGGTTAGACAATATCCCAATCGTCTGTTTGAAAATACCTTCTGTCTTGCTCATGTTTCTCCTCCTGATCCCTATTTTCATATCAAATATAATGTTGAAGGTTAGACAATATCCCAATCGTCTGTTTGAAAATACCTTCTGTCTTGCTCATGTTTCTACTCCTGATCCCTATTATTTCTGTCTGTATGCTGCTATTGGTGTTGACTTTTTCAACAGTGCTGATATTTTCTCTTCGGTAAAAAGACAGCTTGACGTGAACAACCCTCAAGTCCTTTTACCAGACTGATTGACTCCAGGTCCAATTTGTTAAAGATTGAGAAAACCTCAATTGTTAATTGTGACCTAAATAAATACCCCTTGCAGAGAAGGTAAATTTATGATTGCAACTCATATTACTTGTTCTATAAAGGGTCACTTACTAGTTATCGTGTTGTATGCCTATTTAATAAATTTATGCTTGCAACTCATATTACTTGTTCTCTAATGGGTCACTTACTAATTATCGTGCGGTATGTCTATTTAATAAATTTATGCTTGCAACTCATATTACTTGTTCTCTCAGGGTGTCTACCAAATCGTCAAAGTGAAATTCCCTGACTTTTCCAGGTCTTTCAGTCTATTTTCCAGTGTACTTTTTCAAGATTTTGTCTCCCCCATCTGGCTTCAAAAAGCACAATATTGGGGCCCAGGGACCCCAAAAACTATACAGCAAATTTCCTTCATACCCTAAACATGTATACCAAATTGTTAAGAGGAAAACGATAATAAGCGCCGCAGACGAAATTTTTCAGGAAAAGCATGTTCACGCATAAAATTGGCCTTTGAGATAAAAAAAAAAACTCAATTGAAAAATTCCCTGACTTTTGGCGTTTTTTCCTAAATTCCCTGACAATTCCAGGTATTCCAGGATTTTTAGTCTGGTAGACACCCTGTTATCGTGTTGTATGCCTATTTCATTTAAACATACGGGATTAATCCCAACTATTACAATTATATAATTATATCAAAAAGTAATATAAGGATTCTTTTCCTTATTCAAATCTATAGAAGGGAACTCCCCCCACCCGCCCAATTTCCGCTACAATATCAATTGCATTCCGATTTTCAACTAACATAATACAAATTGAAAAAGATTACAACCTTGAAGTAATGTATTCCGATTACGTTGTGAAGGTCTTTATTTTAATTAATTTTTTTCAAGTTTGATGACAAAATGAACTACCTACGTTCAAATATGACGAAATTTTGGGGAGACAAAAAAAATGCCAACACTATAGTCAAACTTAAGCCAAACTAAGCCGTTACAAACTAAGTCAAACTAAGTTTGTAACGAGTAGTTCAGTGAATTGTAGACCTCACTCACTTAAAATGGCCAACATTTGGTCTCGGGTGGCCCAATAAGGTCTAAAAACTTATCAACTAATTCTATGAACACTATCATGAAGACCAAATTTTATCAAAATCGGATAAGACGAGAGTTATCGTGGTACAAAAAGATAAACAAAAAGAAAATTGCCGTGTTAAACTTAGACCTCATTTCGTTCGGTGGTTTGGTCAGTAAAAAAAAAATCGTAAAATTACAAGTTTTTTTTTAATAACAATTACGATTATGGAAACTTCTCCAATGAATTAATACAAAACAATATCGCAAATACTAGGTTTATGCACACAATATTTTAAAACTTACATGACTGGGAGCACCATCTGAATTTTCTAATTTAGGTTTTTTTCTAGGTCCAATAGCCTGAAGGGCAGTCAAGTCGGCAGCTTTTTGTCGAAGCTCCTCCATTTCTGCTCTTTGCATCTGAAATCAAAATGAGAAGTTGAAACTTGTTGAATATAACATGTTGAATACCTTAACCTAAAAAGGCCCCCAAGATGGTTGGTTCTTCGTACCGGGGCTACCCGTGCCCTCGGGCACGGCCAAAGACCATCAATACCGTTCCGACTACAACTCACTGTGTTTTTCCTTCGTTGAACCCAGCCGTGCTGCTCCAGATACTTCCTCAAAGAGTTTGTATATAGATCCTTGCTAAACCCTGAAGTATTGATCGTTGTCGTCTATGTATGCTGGCTGCTCATGATTTACGTCATGAGCAGCCAGCAACTATCCATCAAACCCAACTAATCTAGAACCGTCAGCATTATGGACAGATCCTGTTGGCCTGGAGACACAGTGGGAGTCGTTGAGACGTTAACAACAACAACCTAAAAAGTTCAAAACTGAATATAACATGTGAAACACTGAATAAAGAAATCAAGGAAGTGGCAATATCTCAATCATTTGAAAGTTCAAATTCATACAACAAGCCAAGAAGGAAAATGTTCTTGGCTTCACATTGTGTTACACTTGAAAATAAGTATCTTAAGTAAAGTTTTGGAAATTCTCTCTATAATTTCAGTCAAACACCATAAACATTTTAGGCTTACTTATCAACGTCGCGTCGGCCCGACACTGATTTAGAACTGAAATGTAAACAATAATAATGATTCAAGAAAATTTATGATATTCCAAATCATGTTCAACCATGACAATAGTAATGCTATGGTATCGTTCTATCAATCCTTCATCACTTTATTGAAATATGTGAACAGTAAGTTTTGTATTGCAATGGGATTTCAAAATCAAGCGTTTTTTTTTTTTTTTTTTTAAAAAAAAAAAAAAAAAAAAAAAANAAAAAAAAAAAAAAAAAAAAAAAAAAAAAAAAAAAAAAAAAAATCATCGTTTCCGATGCTGGACAAATGTTGCATGGCACTGCAGCTGTAATCAAGTTGATGTTTGCCGATAAAAGTTTTTAGTTTTACTAGCATCATATATCCAATCTTGCAGGCCAATTATAATTGACATGGACCCGCAAAACCATATTAATAACTGCAGTTGCCATCTGTGTTATTTCGCATCTTCAGTGCAGTAGGGCTCGGCCCACGACATATCATCCTTTCCTCAAGTAACTTCTCGCAAACTCGAGTATGACATATTTTATACTATTGAAGTTATAATTTAATGAGAAGAAATTACACCTTTGGAAATAATTAAAATATATACAACAGAAATCCGTGTGTTTGTACTAATGAGGTAGGGGGTGTATGTCCCAATACCACAGCCCAAATGGCTGGGCCGTAGACAGAAAATCCGGGCCGGCGGCAAAAATTTACGGGCCCCTCTAGCATTCTTATTCAAAAATCACCCTATGGGCAATAATAATAGTAAAAGTAGGCAATTCACGTAGTTGATGAGAAAAGGCATGTACGCTTCTTCTTGGCAACAATTAATTCGATTTTGAGATGTTAATGTTTACGAAATATACCAATATTTATGATTGCTGTACAAGCTGAAAGGTCGCACTATATTTTAAAATCAGTGTCCTGCAATAGCCATTGTCCCATATTAGCCCACTATCGCTAAACTTCTGATTTTTTGTGTTTGAATTTTTTTCAAAACTTTCAAGTTGATTTATTTATTATTCAGAAAAAAACTTGAAAAATTTCATTATGATAATTTTCTCACCGGGCTTCTTCGGAAATCCCGGGCCTGGGAAGATTTCCCCCCCTCCCCTTGTCGGTCCTGCCAAATGGTAGCAGATAGCGAAAAATGGATGAGAAAGAACTCATGCAACATCATGATCTAGGACCTTAGGAAAAAATATCAGAACTAAAAAATATCAAACCGTTTTCGAGTTACGCCAAATTTTCAATTTATTGACCTAATTCGATATGTCCGATCAACACAAAGCGAGAAAGTTTTAGATAGCCATTTAGTGTCATAGTTTGCAAAATTATAACAGGCCATTCTAGAGTTACTATTAACGGACTCCTTTTTCCTTGTCAAAAAAGAAGAAAAAATAGTAATTTAAGAATCGTAGAGAAGCACAGGTGAAAATAACTAGTAGCATAA
This sequence comes from Pachypsylla venusta, assembly GCA_012654025.1. NCBI lineage: Eukaryota > Metazoa > Arthropoda > Insecta > Hemiptera > Aphalaridae > Pachypsylla > Pachypsylla venusta. The sequence goes on along the minus strand of CM022880.1, from coordinate 681,306 downwards.
CTTGAACCTAGTCGATACAAAATTATTATAGAAATTTTTATTTCATAATGATTACAAACATCCTTAATATTTTGGTTTAATATTTTCAATAATGAACCTTTGGAGTCGTCACGAAAAAAAAAATAATAATAACCCCCTCAAAATTTGATATTATACGTTTCAAGGTACGTAGATTCCAAAAATCGAATAAAAAAAAGAAGAAATTTTGTATGTATGTCATATTTGGGGTCTCAGTCAGTTCCGAATCTTTTATGTTCAATCAAATAAACCGCTGGCGGTTTTTACCGCTTTAAAGCGGTTTTCACTAATCCTGTCTAATAAGAGAATGGTAAAAGCCAGTAGGTATGTCATAATTAGTGTCTAATTACGCCCCAGATTTGGAATCGTCACGAGAACTCCCCTCAATTTTTTTTTGCCAGAAAAATAATAAACCCATGTGTCACACTGGCAGAGTTTTTAAAGGCTTTTATTTGACTTGCTTTGTATGTATGTTTGTTTCATAATTAAGATAAGAAAATAAATAGGGTCTCGGATGGAGGACAACGGTTACCACTTACCTCCTTGGCTTTCGCTTTCAATTTGACTTGTTCTGGATCTTCTGATTTGCTCCTACTTTTTGCTGCTCTCAACAACAACTCCCTCTCCTGTTCTTCATGTTTCTTGCGTTCTATTTTATCAAGATCTTCTAAATATTTCAGTTGACCTCGTACATCTCGTATTAATTCATAATGTTGATCGTTCTTATACGACTGATCGTACCGATGATCTGCTTGTATTGATAATTTTTCCGTCAAACTTTTCAGTCGTTCTTGACATGAATGAGAAACTATAGAGATAACATCGGAACTAGGTTCGTCTAAATTATATTGGGCGGCTGAAAAAAAGAAAAAGAAATATGGGTGCATATATTAAGGTACCAGACAGTTACAAACTTAAAATGTGATTTAATATAATTTAAAAAGTCGTTTTAAACGTTTTAGGGGGCGGGAGATTAATTAATTCACTTTAATTTTAATTTATTTTGATAAAAACCTTTTTCTTCTGTATTTATTGAACTATTTGAATATATTGAACTGAAGCAGACATAGTTGTACCAACATGAAAAAAAATAGCAAAAGTTACTAGGTTTGAATGTCCAGTGCAAGTGTTTTTATTTTATCAATATAAGCGTTAAGATGGACGTCCCCCCCGTGAGGTTAGAAAACGTTTTGATCGGCCATGTCTCGATTAAACTTGTTCTTCTCATAAAGTCGCTCCCTAAAAACTCTTGCACCATTCGGAAAAAACTAAAATAAATTAAATCGTAGTGATTTTTTTTATGTTACCTAACCTGTTAAATACACAAAAACAACAAAAAAAAATTATCTGCATATTTAAAAAAAATCTTTGATTTCTCCAAAATTTCGTCGATTTTCAAGCAATAAAAAAATTGTGAATTAAACATTTAAAAGTGAGTTTTCTCGTTTTTCCCACCATTTAATCGTGAAACTTAACGTTCTACTTTCAATTAATTATATTTTAAGTTAGGTTAGTTGCTCAGAAAAAAATTAATAATATCTGTCTGCTCCCTATATTAATTTCCAGGACAGTGGACTGTTCTTAAAAAAATGCAATGAAAACATAAGCTCGCGTACGAGTCCGCAACATATTGGAATATTTTATGTCTTTACAAATTAAACAAATACAACATAAAAGAGTAACGTAACACCTTTCAATTCTATGTCCCGAGTGGATTAAGACGAAGGTGCCCGAATGGAATTGCGGCGAAGATGATCGAGTGAAACTAAAGGTCGAAGGTGCCCAAATGGAATTGCGGCGAAGATGCTCGAGTGAAACTAAAGGTGCATATTCGTCGAGACAACTGCAACGATTATTAATGAACGATGATCGTTGTACGATTCTATTGGAGTACTATTGTAATGGCATTTCAGTGGGACCGTTTACCTCCCAACGAATTGATCGTTGATCGTACAAGACAGTCGTTGAGCTGTTGAGAGTCGTACAACTTTACATTAATCGTACAACGATCATCGCTCACAGACAGTCGTATCAGTCGTCTCGAGGAATATGCACCTTAAAAGTAACACTTTGAGAGTAACGCTTTTCGATGCTATGTGTCAAAGTAAAGAGATAAAATGTCAAAATTAGGAGTAGGAGGCCGATTTCATAAATTTTAAGACTCCGGTCCAACTCTTGAAAATATAAATGAATTTGATAACTCGTTCCAACATAAATTTTCTTTTGTCGTGAACGATTAAAAAATCGTTACGGACGATTCCTACTTTAAAAAAACGTTCATAACTCATCAGTCTTCTTCCTGAAAGGCTTTTAGACAAACGTGAAATGGGAACATCTTTATTTAATTACACATGACACTGGATCATCGATTTTTTTTTTTTTTATGACGTGACGATTTCCGAAGACAACACGCCATGTCAAAATTCAATACGACTTTGTATTACGTTCGAAGTTTTTAAAAAAGTTCGTAATGGGAAAACTCCAATTTAATAACGTGTGCCAAACGTCAAAAAAACGTGCTAGTGAAAACTAAGTGTCAATGTTTCAGACTGTCTGAAAAGATGTCTTGAAAAATAATAATTAATCTATTAGTATTAGATTGAATATTATACAATAACTAGCTGAGTACCCAAACATCATTTCGAGAAGATGAGATAGCTGAGTTTAGGCTCGACCCAGCCTAACCTTGCGCAGACTTCAACACGCATTTTATTCTTTTTGGAACCTAACCCAATACTACTCCCAACACGTCCTACCCAACAAACTTGATGTTCAATTCTATTAAATTATAGATAAAAACCTATTCGCAGACCTATCGAATGTACATACAAAATTTCATTAAAATCTGTTAAGCCGTTTTGGAGGAGTATGGTGACAAACACCGAGAATTTTATTTATTAGAGAAATAAAATCAACCTAGACTCTCATTCTCGTACTGAACAAGACCAACATATGAGGGCCTGTTCACACTGTCCGTTTATTTACTGGATGTCGGATCCGTCTTTTTTACTGGATTGCTGTTAACAGCGATTCAGTAAAAATAAATTACCGTCCATTTTTAAAACGGATCCGATGCAATGTGAACAGCTCCATTTGAACCTCACAGCTCCTCACAATGGCCGGTTTTACGCACCAGAACGGACCTGGGACGCATACCATCACAGTTCCAGCCAGGGGCCATCAAAATCTTTTCGGTAAACTCATATCAATCTGTTCATTTGAACCAAGCTGACACTGGGCATCCAGTAAATAAGCGGACAGTGTGAACAGGCTCTAAAACAGGGTAAAGTGGTTGGCCTTTTGTAGTTATGACTCGTTTACCGCTTCTGGAATGACATTGCTGCAAAAGGAAGTTGTTTGGGAGTCATTCGCATGCCCGATTTCGTATAATCTATTTTCAATTAAAAAAAACTAACAGAATACGACGTGACACAGAATGCAAGGTTGTTTTTGCGTGTAAGTTAAGAACAAAATCTTACCTAATAAAGAAATTTTTGCTAACAAAGGTTGAGAATGAAGAAATATTTCATCTTTGCAGGACCTAATTTGAGTGTCTATCATTTCAGTTGAGCCAAGTATTCGTTGACTCTCTTCGCCTAGATTGACAGCTCCCATGGCTGCTACGTCATTAATTTGTAAGTTAAAAACAAAATCTTACCTAATAAAGAAATTTTTGCTAACAAAGGTTGAGAATGAAGAAATATTTCATCTTCGCAGGACCTAATTTGAGTGCCTATCATTTCAGTTGAGCCAAGTATTCGTTGACTCTCTTCACCTAGATTGACACCTCCCATGGCTGCTACGTCATTAATGTGTAAGTTAAAAACAAAATCTTACCTAATAAAGAAATTTTTGCTAACAAAGGTTGAGAATGAAGAAATATTTCATCTTTGCAGGACCTAATTTGAGTGCCTATCATTTCAGTTGAGCCAAGTATTCGTTGACTCTCTTCA
>CM022880.1:648192-675596 GCA_012654025.1 Pachypsylla venusta | reverse complement strand
GGGTAAAATAAAATTTAGAAAATACTAAAAAGTAAGAATGGCCGTGCCTCTAAGGCGCCTGGTGAAACGTTTAAATCTTGATTTTTAAAGGTTGCGATATACAGGGTGGACACAAACCAATCCCCCCCCCCAGAATTTCCATTGTCCTTGAAAAACAAAAATTATACTGCACTATTTGGTCAATTTTTTCTGAATACGAGTCCGAATCAAGGTCACACTTTAAGAAAAAATCGTTCTCGTTCACATCCCTATTTGATTTTGGTTGCAGTTTTCTTGAAGGCAGGCAATGTACCCTGAAAGATGCGTACATCGAAGACAACGTCAACTCACCGTTACAATCCTTTGTTGAATCACTTGAGGTTGAATATTTCGAACTGCATTTACATTACTATTATTTGAATTAACTAGAGGCGCTTGGGTGATTATTCTCATTGGCTGACCACTTTGAGGCATTTGTACCGTGGGCGGCCTAATTATAGAGGGCTGAAAAAGCAAAACAAAAATATTTATAAACGAAAAAGAATTAACAATATTTACCTTTTATCCAAGCAAGGAGCGGACTATGTAAATAATTGATGGGAAAGCTACCAGTGAAGTTCAGACCTAATGTTGTTGCTGAGGGGAGTTGATGGCCTTTGGTTGGAGTTGTTGGCACTGAAGACGACGACTCCAGGTAGTCCTGCGGCGTAGACGCATCCATCGTGGGTACGAAAGAAGAAAATGAGTTAGCAAGAACAACCAGATCAAGGCTGGCCCAATTGCGTTCTGGTTTGTCTCCATTACTTACTCACTATATGAACACACTTGATCCCAACATTCAAGACAAGTGAATCAGCCTGGGGTGTAGAGGTACCAGCAAAGATCCACATTTAAGAAGTTTAATTGTGGAAATCTCGATATTGTTATTGAATTTTGCAGTCGTAGCAAAGCACGGGCAAACAACGGTTAATCTATCTATCTATACTTATAAAATGCAAAGCCCAGTTGGCATACTGACTAATGTACTGACTGATAATCAACGTAGCTCCACGATGGCTAAACGTAGAGACTTGAAACTTTGCACAATTTTTAGTATGTAGGTGCGTAATAAGAAAGGAAAAAAAATTAAAGTTCAAGTGTGAGCAAGTTACCACCAAAAATGACGCTATTTAGCGGGTCTTTTTGCAATTTTTTCTGGGCAAACTAAAAGATATAACGCAAAATTACCGAGACCCCCCAAAATAGTATATAACCCCATAAAAAAATACAAAATTTGAAAATTTCCGGTTTCTGCGTGATTTATGGACGGTTTTCACCACCAAAAAATTGGAATTGAAGTACCATTTCGGGATGAGCGAGAAAGCTGAAATTCGATACAGAGGTGTTCCGCAGTGCAAAATTAATATTCTTGAGTAAACTATTGAATTTTCTAAATAGGAGCCGTGTTCACTCTGGGGGGTCGGTTCCACCAAAAATCCGAATTTCGAAACCGTAGCGAAGCACGAGAAAACAGCTAGTAATAAATATATCCCAGAAATCGTCGGCGACTTACTTGTGTAGGTTGCTGAGAAGAGGGGACTTGGATTTGTTGTGGTGGAGGAGGAGCGGCCTGTTGTTGTATTAGTGTTGAGCCCATTTGTTGTTGTTGCTGCTGTTGTTGTTGATTAAACACTAGAGAAGTAGGTGGCGGCCTAATTCCGTCTATAGAAAGTTCTTTGGTCACCATTGATTGTCTTAGAAGGGGTAAACTTTTCTGAAAAAATAACAAAATTCGTTAGAATGATTATGGCCTAAGAGGAAAATAAATAGAGAGAGAGAGAGATTTTATTAGGCCAACAGATTAGATAGATCTGAAGGTGAAAATGTTAAGGTGTTACGTCTTTTCCGTCTTGCACTACGATGTTGATAGTTGGACTATAACCGAAACTATGATGAAAAAAGTTGAATCATTTGAAATGTGGACATACCATAGAATATTAAAAATAAAATGGACCGACAGAAAAACAAATGTGGAAGCAGGGCTGCGGAGCCGTCCATAAAAACTCTCGCTCTGGCACCTCTTTATAAGAAAAAGGGGCTCCTGCTCCAGCTTCTTTATACAAAATCATACGGCCCCTTGGCTCCGGCTACGCAGCCCTGTGTGGAAGTACTGCAAAAAATGAGAATGGGAAAAGAAATTGTTTACATCATCAAGAAGAGAAAACTTCAATATTTCGGGCGTATTGTTAGGAATCCTGGCAAATATGACATATTACTGGCATCATTAGAAGGAGAAATCAACAGAAAAAGGGAGAGGGGGAGGCCGAGAACAATGTGGATTCAGAATTTGACCCAATGGTTCAACATTACACAGGCACAACTATTCCAAGTTGCCCATAGGAAAGAAGAAATAGCTGGCATGATTGCCGACGTTCAGTAATGAATATGGTACCTAATTATTATTATTATATTTTTTTGTGTTTTGGACATACGTAGCATGTATGTCCTTGCACATTACAATTAGATTATATATACATATAAATAGAAAAAAGTACATATTAAATATTTACAGAAAAATAGATAGAAAAAAATAATATCTCTATAGATATATAGTCTGGAGAAATTAATTAATGAATTCCTCCACACTGTATGGTGCCATTTGCAATAGATGATTTTTCAGCGCCTTTTTAAGTTTATGTTCGTTAAGATTTTTAATATTTGTATTTATTTTATTGAAAAGTCTAGTACCAATATCCAAAAAAGATTTTCGAAAAATGGTGACTTGGGATTCCACGATGTCATGACGATGACGTGCGTTGTATTAATGACTATGCGATGGCATCAAGTGAATATTTTTGTGTATCAAACAACACACGTCAAGGATGACTTGTCCGTGGAAGGTCAGTATTTCATTAATGAAGAAGAACAGATTATTATTTTTGATGTTAGACAACATTTACGCAGACAAAAGATGGCCGCAGTCCCGAAACGGTTTAAAATCCAAAATCTTGTTTGCAAGGGTTTACATTCCAAAAAATAGTTTGCATTGTGAACTAATAATACTAATTATGTGAACACACATACGTTACCAAATCATATCTAAAGAAGAAAATACACAAAATAACTTGATGAATTTCATTAGGTCAGTTTCAAATCTAAACCAGACATTTAAAAAAGAGTGTGTCCAGAAAAACACGTTTGTGGATGTACAGACGAGAGCATCAATTATTTTTCATCAAATTCTGATAACAGAAAAAGAATTACTCGTGTCTTAACACATCGTTCCCACTAACACTTTCGTACAAGTGGTAAACTGTCATGTCAAGAAAAACGTTCGATGATCCAGTGGTAAATGTCAATCGTCACGTCAAAAAAAAAAAACGTTTTAGAAACCCAAACAAACAGAGTTGGGGTAAAAGTATTTTGTACTATCTTTTAGAAACCCAAACAAACAGAGTTGGGGTAAAAGTATTTTTTAGAAACCCAATCAAACAGGGCCGGAGTAAAAATATTTTGTACTAACTCTTAGAAACCCAATCAAACAGTGTTGGGGCAAAAGTATTTTGTACTAACTTAGAAACCAAATCAAACAGAGTTGGGATAAAAGTATTTGGTACTAACTCTTAGAAACCCAATCAAACAGTGTTAGGGCAAAATTATTTTGTACTAACTTAGAAACCCAATCGAACGGGGGTTGGGGTAAAAGTATTTTGTACTATCTTTAAGAAACCCAAACAAACAGAGTTGGGGTAAAAGTATTTCCTACTAACTTTTAGAAACCCAATCAAACAGAGTTGGGCTAAAAGTATTTTTTAGAAACCTAATCAAACAGGGTTGGAGTAAAAATATTTTGTACTAACTCTTAGAAACCCAATCAAACAGTGTTGGGGCAAAATTATTTTGTACTAACTTAGAAACCAAATCAAACAGAGTTGGGGTAAAAGTATTTTGTACTAACTCTTAGAAACCCAATCAAACAGTGTTGGGGCAAAAGTATTTTGTACTAACTTAGAAACCAAATCAAACAGTGTTGGGGTAAAAGTATTTTGTACTAACTTTTAGAAACCTAACCCCGACCCAATCGAACGGGGTTGGAGTAAAAGTATTTTGTACTAACTTTTAGAAACCCAATCAAACAGGGTTGGGGTAAAAGTATTTTGTACTATCTTTTAGGAACCCAATGAAACAAGGTTGAGGTGAAAGTATTTTGTACTAACTTTTAGAAACCCAATCAAACAGGGTTGGGGTGAAGCGTTTAATAACTTTTCAAGTCGTTCACAAAATTGTTCCGGTTCAACTTTGGCATCTACAAGCTCTTGTATTAGAGTTCGAACATTTCGTTCAACAGCCTTTGGTTCTCGACTTGATAGTTCTAGTAGATTAGATAGAAATTTTCGACATTTTTCTTTTACAGTATCTGAAGATTGTCTTGTAGGTAATTGCTGCTGCTGTTGTTGTTGTTGGGCTTGTTGTTGTGGAGGTGGAATTTGTTGTTGTGGTTGAGGAGGGGCTTGTTGCTGTTGCACCTGAAACAGACAAATTCATATGAATACATGCTAAGCCCGCCAATTCGTATGCGTCATTTTCCGTACCTGTTGAAATCCTTTTGGGGGGAAAAAAATCTTCGTTTTTTCAAATAGATACCTGACAATTTTTCATAGCTGGAACATGAACCGAGATGCAGTAGATTCAATATTTTTTACTAAGGTTTTAGGGGGACTATTACAAGTTATATTTTAATAACTCTTACCGTTCAAGGTGTGAAAATGTATACATACAAAATGACGTTATTGAGTAATAACTCGTTTTCAGTTCAACTTTCAATTTTATTCTTTCTTATTATTTTTATTTTTTACTTTCACAACTCGATGGTATGATATGAGAGGGAGCACCAAAGTATCTGAAATCGTGAAATATCTCAAAAACGGTGAAAAGTAGGGGAATTTACAGGGCGAGCCATTAGTAGATTGAAGTTATCGTAATGTTTTTTTTGAACATAGTTTTAAAAACCTCTTTTACAAAAAAAAAAATCAAATGGTCGAATCATAAGAGCACCGTACAGTATTCAATGTTTTTTTTTCTGTTAGAGGAAAACGGTCGCGAAAACATTTGAGATCCGTCGAGATGATTTTGCGTAAGCTGTTCGAAATACAGGGCCGATTGATGAATTTATTTCTATTGTCCAGTCAGATCAAAAGAATCTTCGCAATACTCTGAAATACTTACCACCGTTTGTGGTGCTGATGGGGCGTTTGTGTTAATAGCAGAAGGGACAGCATTGTTGATATTAGCAGGAGCTGCTACCGTACCCTGCTGTAAAGGAAAAGAGACAAGATATCATAAATGATAATTACTTTATAGTCAACAAGTGATTTATGTACTAAGCACCATGTATCTTTCAATGTCACAATGATAATAATTATTGAAACTTTTTCCACCTTGATCTTCTTCTTTAACTTTACCCTTTCCCAATTCTATTCGGGGTCCGCGTTGCTTTCCATAAATCTACCATGCCACATTTTGTTCTTTGCCTACTCTCTTTAGCTGCAACCCTTTCCTGGCACGGTAACCCTCGCTTACTTCTCACAGTATCAATGGACACTGCGTAGACACTCTCATTTCCCTGATTTGAAGTTTTTTATTAAATGTCCTTCCTAACCTTCTGTATTTACACAAGCTTAGAACTGTCACCTAATGAAGCTGGTTTGCTCCCCTCAATGGCTACATTTTTTCCAACTTGATACCCGGCATTAAATAATAATAAAATCAGGGCTCTCAACTGAAAAGCTAGATTAAGCATTCTTTATACAAACAATTCCTTAAGCTGACTGGGTCTACGCCTAAGCACAACTTTGAGTTTAACAAGTCCAGCCAAAGACCATCATTAACAGGAATACATCAGATTCCATTTCGCTTCTCTCAATTTTATTTGGACCAGTCAGTCTGTTCCAATTGCTGGTACCAAACAAAATCCAGTTCCGCCAGATCACCACACAATACTGACTGCGTATGTAGGTATATCACAATACTGACTGCAAAATGAAGGGGATGGGGAACCAACATAAGTTGGTGAAACTGCTCTTATTAGTACTTCTTTTTTGATTCTTCTACTTACACCGGGCATTGTTTGCAGTCTAAAGCCCGCATTGTTTGCAGGCATTGTTGTAGAGCCGCTAGCAGTAGAACCAGGAGGTGGGGGTCCCACTTTGAGAAGTTGATATTGTCCATTTTCTGTTTTCAATAATAAATGCCCTCCCTGGACTCCTTGAAAGCCTTGTAATGCTTGCAGTGTGAGCTGTGAACAAATCACAAATGTGTTTTTCAATATTGAATGAACTCTCGAAAGCACATTAAAATGTATCAGCTGAGGTGGACTCGGCCCGTTAGGATGTCACCCTCCAGTAACTTCTTACCAATATTATTTATGACTAGCTGTTTTCCCGTGCTTCGCTACGGTTACAAAATTCAACAACTCAATTTTAGATTTTTGGTGGAACCGACCCCCAGAGTGAACACGGCTCCTATTTAGATAATTCAATATTTTTAAGATATTACTTTTTACACTGCGGAACACCTTCGTATAAAATTTCAGCTTTCTTGCTCATCCCGAAGTGATATTTCTTAACTCTGGGTTTTTGGTGGAACCGACCCCCAGAGTGAGCACCGCTCACTCTTAGAAAATTCAATATTTTATTCAAGGATATGACTATTTGTACTTCGAAACACCTTTGTATCAAATTTCAGCTTTCTCGCTCATCCCGAAGTGGTACTTTTCAATTCCAATTGTTTGGTGGTGAAAACCGTTCATAAATCACGCAGAAACCGGAAATTTTCAAATTTTGTATTTTTTTATGGGGTTATATACTATTTTGGGGGGTCTCGGTAATTTTGCGTTATATTTTTTAGTTTGCCCAGAAAAAAATACAAAAAGACCCGCTAAATAGCGTCATTTTTGGTGGTAACTTGCTCACACTTGAACTTTAATTTTTTTTCCTTCCTTATTACGCACCTACAAAGGAACCTGTGTGCCAAGTTTCAAGTCTCTACGTTTAGCCATTGTGGAGCTACGTTGATTATCAGTCAGTCAATCAGTCAGTCAGTATACCAACTGGACTTTGCGTAAGTATAGATTTACTTTTTCTCATTGAAAGTTAGAATGTTATAAACATCGCGCGGGTACATTAAGCTCGAACAACAATTACACTGCCGGAGTAATCAAGATCCCGTGAGAGCATTCAAACAGAAATGCAAAATACACGATGCCCCTATCGTGGTGGATACAACTGAACATGTACTTACATTTTGGGTTGGTCTACCGCCTACGAGTTGCTGTGGTATTATCAATCTAGATGCGGCACCTTTCTGTCCAGGTTGCTGAGGAGGAGTACCTTGTCTTAAAGCATTGACATTAATAAGCTGTACATTACCAGCTGGTAAAATAGTAGATGAATTGCCTACCATAGTAGAATGAGATCTACCACTTAAGACTTGATTTATTGGTTTTGCTAAAGTTACAACACCTGTAAAAAAAAGTTAAAAAAATCTATCTAAAATATTATTTTAAAAAATTACCTAGTATAGATGTGTAGAGAGGACAAAGAGAAACGTACCTCAACATTTACATCAAAACACCAAAGCTTCAGACATACTAAGACAAGACGTGTAAAATAATTACCGATGTACCCTTTATACAGGAGAGCCAAATGGTATAATGAAAGACAATAGGAAGAAACCAAAAAGAGATAATCGTGTTATGGAGTCGAAGACGAAGTTTAATATCAGAAATCATGAGTTTGGACACCTTTGCCATTTCCTAGGTGTATAAATCTCGAGACTCCTGGTGCAGCTGATGAAATCGAAAGTAGACGGAAATACTTATACGAAGTAAAGAAACTCAATATCCAAAAGCTTGGAATGTATATCATTTGCAACAGGGACGATGGGTACATTGTCCCTGGTGCGAAGGAAGATTTGTTATCAAACAAATGGGAATTTTTTTTGAAGAAAATGGGGACTTAGTTTGTCTAATAAATAAGCCTAGCCATCCAGAAAGATAAAGTTGTAAGCATACTGAAAGCAGTTCCCTCTGACGTGCAAAAGAGAAAATATTTCATCTCCAGCTTTTAAATAGTTTTATTTGAAATATTAATTATAAAATATAAGTTTTTTTTTATTTAATTACACAAAACAACGTTTAATCAATTTTCTCCATACTACATACTAGTGTTTTGTCCATTGAAAATGAACGACAATGGCTGTAACGGTGCCCATTAGATAGATAACAAAATCAAATTACGTAGTTTGCCTATTAAACTGGCTTTGCAAGCGGGAGACCTGGGTTCGAATCCTGGAGAACCGATTTTTTTTCCTGTTTGGTTGTTCGGGGTGGTGACAGAGCAAAAATATACTGTGATGATTTATTGCAATAGTCTTTGTCATGAGATACTCATAAAAATAAGTTTTGAAAATGCAACACATTTATTATTATATATTACCAAAGAAAAAAAAATGATATCTGCTTAACCCGTCCAAGAGGGAACTGTATAAATATATGATGAATTTATTTTATAGAGGTATAATTTTAGGTGTTGCTAGTAAGACTAATTAAAGTTAGTTAATTAATTAACAGTTGTTTGGATTGAATATCTGTTCATAAAAATAGATATTTAAGATGGGAATGTTTTTTTAAATAAATACGGCAGATTTGTTATTTGGTGGTTAAAAAATGTAAAAGTAAGTAATTTAAAACGATCATTCTAAAGAAATACCAAATAATTTGTTGTTCACAATGGAGAACAATTTTATCTAACGCCCTATGGGGTAATTAAAATGAGGCTTATCTATCAGGTGCTTGTTTTGTCCATGTTGAGAATAGTGAGAACACAGTGGCATTTACTACGGATATTTTCATGAGTTTTTATTGTTTAACGCAAAGGATAGGTAGGTCTAATATTTTTGCGAAAACCTAATCTTCTAGGAGATGGGGATTCTATACTGTTGGGCAGAAAAATATAAGTTTTCACTTCGTAAGTTGGTACCTTACACCACACGATACCGTGTGCTATTTTCAGTAATTAGCAACTTTTTGTAGACAAAAGTAAATTAACTCAAATGATTTAAATTTGTGAGAAAAATATTATAACACTAGGATACATTACAAGAATAAATATATTTATATTTACCTTGCGAAATATTTTTATGTGCAGGATCTAAATTTTGTAACACAACACCATTAGCTAAGTGTTTCTGAGTCGCCAGAACTGTGGCCCCATTCGAAAGAGTATTATTATTTACATGATTTTGATTAACACTAACACAAGAACTTTGTTGATTAGAAATCGTAGATGAATTCGTAACTAACTGATTTTCGAGAGAGCCAACTAACGCACTAACCGCCGATTCATCCACGTCTGTACTGAGAGCTTCTTCAAGGAACTTCGCCGACGCCATTTTCTGCCAAAATCTTATTCAAGACTGATATGCGCTTGCGCAGAAGCTTCAAATACCCAGAGTGCATTGCGCAGATAAATCAAGAGTGGAGAGGATTTCAAATTTCGGAATCAAAAATCAAAGATTGTGGCAGAAAAAGAATTGTTTCGTAGTTTTCCAAATAAATTCTGACCAAATATTGAAAACTATTTTGCATTTAAAGTTTACTGGGTGAGTATTACAATCAGTCGCTGGAACCTTACAACTTGAAGTATTGGTTTATTTCATTTTCATCCATTTTATTTTCAATGAGATTTCTGAATTACGTCATAAATTATTTTCCTTTGATAACTTCTCCTCTATGGACAAAAAAAAATTCCCCTCTTTTAGTACGGTAATTTCTATAGGGAACACCACACCAAAAACCAAACAATAACCTAAAATAACTAAAATTATTCATCGAGGACGAGGAGCTTAATATTAATATTCGTTAAATTGGATTGGCAATTAAAGGCGTTTTTAGTTGTTGTGATCTCTTGTTTATTTTTTTATATTGAATAACCCCCCACCCCAAAATTGATACTTTACTTTTCAAGTTAAGGATAGGTATTTTTTACTAATTCACTGGGATTTACAAAGATTCCAAATATTAAATAAAAAAATCCGTACCCCCGCTATATTTTGCGCATCGTCTGCCGATTTTATTAAAATTTAGTGGCACAGAACATACAATACATATTCAAAGGTATGTGGGTCCCATTTTTGTGGTCTAAATATTTCTCGATTTTTTTTCGTTACTTTCAGTCAAATGTAAAGTTTTCCGGCATCTTTCTATTTTAAAACACTTTTTCTATTTAGTAATAGTATTTAGGATGTTTGTAGTCGTTATGAAATCTCAATAAAAAATTGTGATTCAAGTAAAAATAATAAGGCGAGTCACGAGCCCTTTCGTCTGTTACGACATTCTCAAGTTATAAGTTCAATATTTTTCATCTCTATCCGACTCCAACGTCTCTGGGATAGGTATAAACTCGCTTTACGTTTCGTGACGCTTCCATTTCTCATCACGACAATAAGTGTCTTAACATCTCTTTTCCACTAAATGATTTTTGACTTGATTTTTTCAACGTCCGCGATAAAAAAAGACAATCATTCAATTGTGCTCCATATTGAAAAAAAAGTTTATAATTCATACGTTTGCTTACATGCAAACCTGAACAAATTGATCGTCGAAACTCTTTTCTCAAATCTGGTGTTTATAAATACTACTGACTTTCATGTCGATTATAATCTGGAGCCTCGATGCCCCCCCCTCAACGGGAGACCTGTATCCGCCATTGCTCTATTTAATTACTCATGTTATTGGATCACTCCACTTTCTTTTATCGTGAACAGTATAATTCGCAATGAGAACACTCTAATTTAAATGTATGTGTCCCACAAAAAAAAATCGTGAAGTGCGAACAGGGTGTAAGAGATTTTTTTAATCCCAATTATTATTAAACTAGCAGGATACGCCCGCTTCGCTTGGCGCCTTAGAGGCATGGCCGTTTATAGTTTCAACCCCAAAAGTAGCCTATGTCCTTTCCTAAAGTTTAGTCTATCTCCATACCAAATTTCATCAAAATCGGTTCAGTAGTTTAAGCGTGAAAGCGTAACATACATACAGACAGACAGACAGAGTTACTTTCGCATTTATAATATTAGTATGGATTTAACGCGTGGATTCTCCCAGGATTAGTATTCCAAGGATTTTTTTATTAACGACGCGCGTTAATTTTTTCTCGTACGGAAATAAAAAAACATAAAAATATCCTCACCAAAGGTCTTAGTCGATAAAATAATAATCAGGCCGCCGGAAAACCTCACAAGGTTTATGGATAACCCTCTGTTCCCAAAAGCGACCCGAGATCACAGATGTCCATTTTTATATCGGAAACAGGAATGAATACGGGTCCGACTTAGCGGAGAACCGTAGGGTCCTCGAACAAGGGAAAAATCCCACGTTCAAAATATTTTTCCCGTTTGGGGAGAAAAAAAAATTGCTCAAGCAATAAAGACATGGTCGTATAAACGTTTCCTACCCTGTCGAGGGGGGTTAAAATATGTCAATAAAGCTAACAAGTAAACATAAAAAGTTAAAAACAAAACAAAAGAGTAGTGGAAAAAATAAAAATATGGTTGGTGGGATTTTTCCCGCGATGTTCACGCCGCACGCGACAAAAATCCCACAAAATCCCACCCTACGGTTCTCCCCGGAGTCATACCCGAATGAATACAAAAGGAATTTAGTCGAAGAGGGTTGAAGGGGAGTAAAAGTCATAATCATAATAGGTACCTATTTATTTTTTCACGTGACGTAAACGTAACCAAGTAGGAAGGAAGAAGTAACGTCCGCCTTCCCAGACCCTCTAGGATTCTAGTTTTCTCTTTTCTGTTATTATTATTTTTTATACTATTATTATCTTATTGTTGATAGTTGATAGTGTTATCATCGTCTTGTAATTTGTAATTAGTGGTCTAAGAAATAGTTAAATTTAATTAGTCACTTTGTGTTATCATTGTCTTGTAGTTAGTGATAAAAATTCAATTTAATCAGACACTTTAAATACAAAATTCGTGATATAGTTTTTAATTAATTATTTTTTCTTTATTTCTATTATTAAGTACAAACAATAGTCTTCCTACATTCATCTCCCCATTTAGTGTAAGTGCCTACCAATGTATATCTGAAATGTAGCCCCCGATAGGAGCAAGATAGCTTCATTAGGTGACGGTCTTAAGCCCGTGTAATTACAGATGCTTTGGTGTTAGGATATTAGCTGGCCTTTAAAAAACTCAGCTTCAAACCAATGATGTGAGTTCATCAGCAAAAAGCGAGTTTCTACCCACTTTCTATGGGTACTATGAGAAACAAACTAGGATTACCGTGCTAGGAAAGGGTTACAGCTAAAGAGAGTAGGCACGGGACAAAAGTTTGTGGCATGGTGCAATTAAGAAAAGCAGCGCTGACCCCAACTAGAATTGGGAAACGGTAAAGTTAAAGAACAATGTATATCTAAAATCATCTTTGAACTTTCATTGTAATTATTTTCTTTAAGCCATACTAACTATTTAATCATTATAATAGTCGCTGTAACGGTGTATCTGTATAATTATATATTTTTTTTTTTTTTTTTACAGATGGTGATTCATTCAAAATGACTACTAGTCCAACTGCGTCCCCCACTTCTTCTGATGGGGTGTCAGAGGATTTATCATTTGAAGAAAATGCCCCTGATGGGGTTCACATTGAAGTAAGCTAATTATTGATGCCGATTCTGATGTCCGATATATAGTTTTTTTTTTTAAATCTCCTCCCTGACCAACTCAACACGTCACTGGAGGGTTCCCTTACGGCTTAGAAATTACATTTAATTTGAAAATTAGAATCTAATGTAAATATTTACCTTTTGTCCTAAATTTTGGCTACAGAGCATCGCAGCTGAACTCTCAAAAATGAACACTTGAAATCGGAAACGAAAAAAATACCATCGTGGACGCCAAAAATTGTTTGTATTACTAGATGATAGTAATATGTTCTGATATTTATTAAAATGTTTGTATGGACAAGAAGAGAGGCAACGTTATCGCCTCTCTTCCTGTGAATTCCTCTCTCAAAAATTCTAACTGTGGGCAAACTGTATGACAGATTTCTCACTCAGAACTTTTTATTCCTATGATAATATTCGTCAGAAATATTCTATATCGAAAATAAGTTCAAGAAAGAAAAGCTTTAAGCATGTTCCTCTTCAAATGTCTTCATAACCAAGTCCACTGTGAGTCTTTCTTCAATGAATGTAAACTGGCCGTCAACTTGAGATACAGCAGACGGCATTATCAGGATATCTTTAAATCTTCTGATGTTTACATAAATCCCTGGTATGCGACACTAAAGCAGGAAAATACTTTTGACAGATTGGGGTTGACGTTTTTAATCTAAAATCGTTCAACTCCATCAAAGACTTAGAATTTTCTGTTCATATTTAGAGACATACTTCTCAAGTAGTTTAAGTTCACATTGAGGTGCGCGGGCTGACTCAGGCCTCTGGGGCAGCTGGGATTGTTTCGAGCCGCTTGTGTTGGATCCATGATTTTGACGGCAATTATGTTATTATTTCGTGGATCTGGCTCGGACGGTTTCTCGGGGTAGTTCAGGTGGTACCGCTGGTTTTTGGGTCACACCGTAGGTGTAATTTGTAATTGGTTTTTTGTAAAACTGTAAATTGTACCATTATAAATAACTGGCTGTTTTGTCGTGCTTCGCTACGGTTACGAAACTTGAATTTTTGGTGGAGCCGACCGCCAGAGTGAACACGACTCCTATTTAGAAAATTCAATATTTTGCGCAAGGATATAACGATATAACTTTTTGTACTGCGGAACACCTTTGTACCGAATTTCAGCTTTCTCGCTCATCCCGAAGTGGTACTTCTGAATTCCGATTTTTTGTTGGTGAAAACCGTCCAAATATCAGGGAAGAACAGAAAAAATACAAATTTCATATTTTTTATGGGGTCCTTATATACTATTGGGGGGGGTCTATTCTCGGTCATTTTTCGTNCATACTATTGGGGGGGGGGTCCAGTCTCGGTCATTTTTCGTTATCTCCTTTGGTTTGCCCAGAAAAAAAGCAAGAAGACCCGCTAAAAAGCGTCATTTTTTTGCGGTAACTTGCTTCCACTTGAACTTTCCCTTCTTATTACGCACCTACATACTAAAAGGGACCTGTGTGGCAAGTTTCAAGTCTCTAGGTTTAGCCATCGTGGAGCTACGTTGATTATCAGTCAGTCAGTAGTATACCAACTGGGCTTTGCGTTTTATAAGTATAGATAAATAAATAAAAACTACAGCCATTACGAGCTGGCGCGAGTGTCTTAGAAACGCTGCCCATTATTATTGTTATTGTGGGATTTTGATGTGAACAAAAATTGCCTCTTGTGTATAACCAAGGGATGGAGTTTAACTGCCCGAATAAAAAAAAAAAAATTATTCAAGTTTGCATGCCTCATGCGGTAATTGAACCCAGTACCTATCCACAGTTAGTCTTAGGTGATTTTATTCTTTCACGTTACGGTGTTAACTTATAAAGATTCATTCAATAGTGGCATCATTGTATCCGATGGTAGCCAGATGTATGAGACAGCAGTTCTAGATAAGTTGTAGTATACTGTTTATGTTTTTAATTGTCATCATACATCCGTTCTTGGAGGCTGATAATTGACAATGGCCCCCAGAACCATGACAATCACTGCAATATAATTACGTCAGTAACATAAGAGTTATAAACATAATGATATTACAGAGTTGCTTTCTGCGTTATTTTACACCATCAGCTCAGGTGGACTCGGCCCGTGAGGATGTCCTCAAGTAACTTCTTACAATCTCAAGTATGATTTACTTTTCCTCATGGAAAGTTAGCAAGTCATATATGGATTGGAAGAAATTACGCCTTCGGTATTTATAAAGATAAATATTGAAAATGTTGGTTGCACCATTGTAAATTCATTGAAAATTACATTAAATATTCTTCTCTCCAGGACTTGAATACAGTTGAAGAAATAAATAATGCTATTGAAAAATATAAAGAAATGATTTTACAAACTGAAGGCTGTTCAAATGATAGAAAATGGTTAGTACGAACTTTAATACAACTCAGATATAAATTAGAAATTTTAAAAGAAAATGAAACTGAGGAAGAACAAGACAAAGAGGTGATCTTAGCTGGACATCATTTTGTACTGAACAACAGCAATCCTTGTTCTTATTTGAATAGATGTGATGTTTGTTGTGGCTATGTTACATTGTATGGACTCAAAATCTACCGATATGAATGTTCAGGTGGGTACCAAATTAAGGTGCGTCTCTTGCGTTAGGCGATCCAAAGAGTTGCATCATTAGGCCGAGTACATACCAAAAGCAACCGGTGATATCAACGGCAACGTGAGTTGCCTATGTATAACACACGCAGTTTAATGGACCTGTGTATATCAAAGCGACTGTGATGCGAAGGTGATTCAACGGTCACTTGACTGAGTAACGCAGGCAACTCAAGTCACCAGTTGCGCAGTTGCTCTTGTGAAGTGTAGACCGTTCGTAAATATGGCTGCTGAGCAACAAGAAAATATTAAATTTGCACAGTTTAACAATGTGATTGTTAATCTTTCGCCTACATCAATTGCGGTTCTGTAGTTAGTAACTTTTTTCAGCAGTAGAGGAGTCACTAAAGCCAGCAACATATCATAACTAGCCTTGCTCATCCTGTAATAATTGAAAAACTTTTCGGGATATTCTTCCAATTTTTGTAAGGCATGCCACTGGCTATTGTGTACATTGCTGGTATTATATGGATGCACACTAAACCGTCTACGTAACGTTTTTTTCTTTTTTCTAAGCACATATAGAAGAACTGTCTCCTCTTCGGACGAAGACATTGGTACAAGTGACTGGGCAACTTGTCAACTTGGGTTTGTTTTATATGTGCACCGCGTGTAAACTCCAGTTGACTGAGTTGAGTTGCTGTTGCGTTGATATCACCGGTTGCTTTTGGTATGTACTCAACCTTACGAATAGAGCAGCAAGTGTTAAGCAGTGATGTTCGGAACTCAAGTGAGCAAATCCGTAAACAATAGTAAACATTTCCGTATTTTTGATGACATTTCCGTACATGCCTTAAAACACTGCTAATTGTATAACCCAGCTATTCATGAAGAGGTTATAATTGTTATTAGACAGTTTTTATACAATCCGTACCGTAGGTTTCCACGAAATATTAGTGAGAAAAAGACAATTCTACGTTTCTAGTGGTCTCTTCCACTACGCGTAAACTCACTATTATGGTAAATATAAGTGGGATGAAAATCCGTTTATTTACATGCCCGCGCATGAGTTGAACGCATTTTGGTCAACCATTATAAGTTGACCAACCTCATTGGCCGAGTGGTAAAAACAGTAGATTTGTAATTAGGCGTTTTGGGTTCAAGTCCCAGTCTCTAGGAACCAGATTTCTTAGTTTGCCTTACATTTCGCGACCTGGGTACGGCATACGGATAGACTTCTATCCGTATGCCGTACCCAGGTCAGAATTTTCGTACAAATACGGATGAATCTACGTACGCCGAACATCACTGGTGTTAAGAATCTTGTTTTTATGTAACGGACAGCCGTTAGTGTGCCACATAAAATGGGAGACATGAAAAAATCTTTACACATTCATTATGGCAGCGTATATCAACTGATTGATTGATCAATTAGCTGATAAAATACTTATCTAAGTAAATGTGTAAATCAGAAATCTGTGTGTAAATATGTATGAGATAGAATTTGTCTGTTCCAATACCACAGCCCAAACGGTAGCAGATAGCAAAAAATTGATGTGAATACCCCCCCCCCTCCCAAAATCGGCAAGTAATGATACGATATCTTAAATTTTGTTGTAACAATATATCAATTCACAGCGAGAAAGTTTTAGGTGGCCCCTTTAATCCTCAATTTAGGCCCTTTTAATCCTCTATTTCCTTTTTTCCCTCGCAGAACAAAAATAGCTTTATAAGAACCGTAGTGAAGCACGGGTGAAACGGCTAGTCATTAAATAAAACCACCATTCCAATTATTTGAAAAACGCTTATGACCATAGTGATATTATCCATTATTGCTATTTACAATATTTTACTAAAACAACTTCAACCTCTGGCTTCTCCTGAAACAAATGGTGCCTGTGTGCACAACTCGCAAAAATTCATCTTTTTTTATTGATAAGCCGTTTCAAAGAAGCTATTTTCAGGTTTTAATTAAGAGAGTGTACCTTGAAGACCAATGTACACTCATTCAAAGAGTGCCTTTTTATATCCTAGAAAAACACCCAATATTTCAGTATTTATCTTTTACCGTACTCGGACTTTTCCAAGACATTGAAGTACACATGTACCTATTGCAAGAATCTAACCCTGAATTAAAACCTTTTCAGATTGTCATTATATCACACATACCAAATGTGTGTCGAAGAGCAGAAGAACTTGTGCTTTTGTCAAAGCCGCAGAACAACCTCATTATAATCTAAATATTTGTCCGGAAGTTACTTTATTAGAGCAAAAATACAAATGTTATGAATGTAAAAGCAAAATAGTATTCAGTAAGTTACGTTTTATATGTTAAGTTTTGGTTGATTCTATAGAAAACTAGCTGTTTCGCCCGTGCTTCGCTACGGTCTATAGCTTGGCGCCTTAGAGGCATGGCCGTTCCCGTGCTAATAGTATTCTATGATTTCCCTTTCAAAAATCGGAAAAACGGCCATAACTCGAAAACGGTTGGACCGTTTTTTGCAAACTATGTTCCAAATTAAGGATTAAAAGGCCGCCTAAAACTTTCTCGCTTTGAGTTGATACGTTGTCGCGACAAAATTTAAGATATCGGACCATGCCGGGCTAAATTCGGTCAAAAATCTAAAAATCGGCCGTAATTCGAAAACGGTTCGAAATTTTTTAAATCTGATATTTTTCCTGGGGTTTTAGCCTATGGTTTCGGGGGAGTCCATTCCCATCAATTTTTCGATATCTCTTACCGGTTTGGCTAAACAATAAGTGATACATACACACATATATTTATCGTTACATTGAGTTTTATTATTATAGATATAGTAAACAACAGTGACGAAAAGTTTCGAACATCATTTACTTATTTTGAGGGTTTTTTTTTATACATAAACAGTATTTCGCGGTGTTTTCGAACCACTCAAATTTCCCAAGAACGGACTGGACTTTGAAGGTGCAACTAAAAGCTTTTATCATGGATTTCAGTAGACACCAATATCAGTTTTAGCTTTTAAATAAATTAAATTAAAACAAAACACCAAAAAACACTATTCATTTTAATTTATGAAGAAACTAGTTTCGAATCATTCGATTCATCATCAGTCTAGTCGAGTCTAAAGTTGGAAGTTGACTATGTCTCATTTTTCGAATCGAATGATTCGTAACTAGGTTCTTCATAAATTAAAATAAATTAGTGTTTTTTGGTAAAATTTTTGTTTTAATTTAATTTATTTAAAAGTTAATATTTTTTAACACTTATAATTAACATGTTATTCAAAAATTTCAGTTTCCCATATTTAAACGCCATTTTTATATTTCATTTTTGAAACCTTGTTGAAAATTCTCACTATATACTGGGTGGGGCAAAAGTCTGGAAACCCCTGATATCTTTGGAAGGGCTTTATGTGTGAATTTGAAATTTTGCATGGTAATCTAAGGTTACAAAACCTTCTTTTTGAGTGGGGCCAATTTTCAGGGCCGGTCCCCATGTCGGGGCCAGGCGGGGCCAAGTTATTTTTTTTCAAATACGAACCACCCTCTTGCGATACATTTTTGATAAGGTCTTTTAATCACAAGTACTTTGGTACAAATTTAGCTTTCTATGGTTTGGCGTTAGAGAATGGCGGCCAATTTTGTACAAAGAATTGCCCAAATTTTCAATTCCTTGAGTTATTGTTAAACTATACAAAGGGTCTCAACTAGGTAAAAATAATGGCCTGTATGCTTTTCTCTTGTTTGGCGTTAGAGAATGGTGGCCAATTATGTTTAATGAACGGCAAAAGTATCTTTAAAATTAATACCTTGGAAATTAAGTTTTCTTTGTTTGGGTAACGGGTCACCTTCAACGTTATTTGGAGGTCAATTTTTTAATAGAACCCTGTATTTTTGATTTTTATATTAAACTAGCTGTTTCGCCCGTGCTTCGCTACGGTCTATAGCTTGGCGCCTTAGAGGCATGGCCGTTCCCGTGCTAATAGTATTCTATGATTCCCCTTACAAAAATCGGGAAAACGGCCATAACTCGAAAACGGTTGGACCGTTTTTTGCAAACTATGTTCCAAATTAAAGCTAAAAACGCCTAAAACTTTCTCGCTTTGAGTTGATATGTTGTCGCGACAAAATTTAAGATATCGGACCATGACCGCCTAAATTCGGTCAAAAATCGAAAAATCGGCCGTAACTTGAAAACAGTTCGACATTTTTTACTTTTGATATTTTTCTTCTGGTTTTAGCCTATGGTTTCAGGGGGTCCATTCTCATCAATTTTTCGATATCTCTTACCGTTTTGGCTAAACAATTAGTGATACATACACACATATACACAGATACACACATTTATCGTTACATTGAGTTTTATTATTATAGAAAAAAAATCGCTTGATTTTTTTTTTTCGATAATTTTTTTTTTTTTAGATTAAGAGACATCTAACATAGGTATGAAGTATTATCGATACGCCCATTTTGAAATATTTGGGTATACATGTGTTAAAATTTAGTGAAACATCAAAAGTTTAAGCACAAATATTTGTAAATTGGCGTGCCTTAATGCTACACTTGTCTCGTATTAAGAGCACCTCAAGGACAAAATTATCTCGAAAACTGGAAGTCAAATCGAAAAAAAGTTTTAAGCAAAAAATATTTCGTTTTTAATACAAAATTCAAAACCACAATCAGAAATATGGGGTTCTATTTTTTAAAAAATTTACCTTAAAATAGCCCCAAAAAATAAGGGTGGTTTGTTTGTATAGAACGTTTTCTTCCTATCTCCGAAATAATAATTATAATGAATGAAGTAATTAATTTTCGTCAGATCGAATTTTTCGTATTAGATAGAAATGAGCATGAAAATATTTTCCGGTTTCCAAAATAATTGATTATGTTCTTTAAATTGACTCACTCTATACAGCCTGTCCCAAAAATGACCGGTCACCCCTCCTTAATTTTTGAAGAACAGCTTAGAAATCTTTAGAATCTCAATTCTTTCACAGCGGTGCCAGAGGAATGAGAAAAATTCAATGCAATTACATAGGAAATACAATTAGTTTAGATGGATTTATTTCCTGTGTAATTGCATTGAAGTTTTCTCATTCCTCTGGCCCTGCTGTGAAAGAAATGACAAGCTTAATATTTTTCTATAATGTTTCCTTATTTAACCTACTTATCACTGTTTGTCATAAATAAACACATTACTTTAGACTTTCTACCCAAAAATGGCCTTTTTTAAAACGGACCATTTTTAACTTCCAGGAGAAAAATGAGATTTGACTTTGTCCTCGTACGACACTGATGAAAATAAAAATGAACACTTTTGATGGTTTAAGTAGATGTGAAACCTTCTTTGGAAAACAATAAAGGAAATTTTACATCAAGCTTTAAAATAAATACCGTTATACAATGTGTAACAAAATTATAACTGAGACCCCTCTAGCTCGGCCCTTGATTATTTTTTTGAAAAAATATAAAGTTTTTCCTTATTTTACTAGTAGTTTTATTTAAAAAATATTTGTACCATTCTATTTAAATTTCTTGAGAAGTCGTCACTTTTGATCAATAAAAGTCACTTCCGGGGATCTAATCTGGATCTCACCATAACCATTCGATTGGCCATGGCCCTGTTTCTATCTGTAGAGATTTTCAAAATTCAAAAATTCCAAGCCGTTCACAAGTTAAGGGGGTGGTATTTTGGGACACGCTGTATAGTGAACTAGATCAATGATTGTTTTTATATTTTTTGATCGCTTGAACACCGGTTTTATATTTTTTGGTCGCTTGAACACCGGTTTTATATTTTTTGGTTGCTTGAACATCGGTTTTATATTTTTTGGTCGCTTGAACAGCACGCGGATGCGAACTAATACCCCGTATTCCTATTGTGATTTAAGCTTCAAGAACAACATCAAGTGCACAATCCAGTTTGTGCTATTCTGCATGCATTGATGGTCCAACAGGTGTGTAAATGAGATGTAAGCGACAGTGACAAACATTTTAGAATCCTCATATTATATGTTAGATCCAATTTACTTTGAATTGGAATGAAATATAAAATATTTCGTTTAGGTAGGTAGAATACAAAACTCAAATGAAATATAAAATATTCCCTGTAGGTAGGTAGAATACAATACTCGAATAAAATATAAAATATTTCGTGTAGGTAGGTAGAATACAAAACTCAAATGAAATATAAAATATTCCCTGTAGGTAGGTAGAATACAATACTCGAATAAAATATAAAATATTTCGTGTAGGTAGGTAGAATACAAAACTCAAATGAAATATAAAATATTCCCTGTAGGTAGGTAGAATACAATACTCGAATAAAATATAAAATATTTCGTGTAGGTAGGTAGAATACAAAACTCAAATGAAATATAAAATATTCCCTGTAGGTAGGTAGAATACAATACTCGAATAAAATATAAAATATTTCGTGTAGGTAGGTAGAATACAAAACTCAAATGAAATATAAAATATTCCCTGTAGGTAGGTAGAATACAATACTCGAATAAAATATAAAATATTTCGTGTAGGTAGGTAGAATACAAAACTCAAATGAAATATAAAATATTCCCTGTAGGTAGGTAGAATACAATACTCGAATAAAATATAAAATATTTCGTGTAGGTAGGTAGAATACAAAACTCAAATGAAATATAAAATATTCCCTGTAGGTAGGTAGAATACAATACTCGAATAAAATATAAAATATTTCGTGTAGGTAGGTAGAATACAAAACTCAAATGAAATATAAAATATTCCCTGTAGGTAGGTAGAATACAATACTCGAATAAAATATAAAATATTTCGTGTAGGTAGGTAGAATACAAAACTCAAATGAAATATAAAATATTCCCTGTAGGTAGGTAGAATACAATACTCGAATAAAATATAAAATATTTCGTGTAGGTAGGTAGAATACAAAACTCGAATAAAATATAAAGTATTCCGTGTAGGTAGGTAGAATACAAAACTCGAATAAAATATAAAATATTCCGTTTAGGTAGGTAGAATACAAAACTCAAATGAAATATAAAATATTCCGTGTAGGTAGGTAGAATACAAAACTCGAATAAAATATTCCGTGTAGGTAGGTAGAATACAAAACTCGAATAAAATATAAAATATTCCGTGTGGGTAGGTAGAATACAATACTCAAATAAAATATAAAATATTCCGTTTAGGTAGGTAAAACTCGAATAAAATATTTCGTTTAGGTAGGTAGAATACAATACTCAAATAAAATATAAAATATTCCGTTTAGGTAGGTAAAACTCGAATAAAATATTTCGTTTAGGTAGGTAGAATACAATACTCAAATAAAATATAAAATATTCCGTTTAGGTAGGTAGAATAAAAAACTCGAATAAAATATAAAATATTCCGTTCAGGAAGGTAGAATACAAAAATCAAATCTTAATATATAAATGAGAAATGCACCTATGTATGAGGGGTTGTCTGTTACAATACCACACCCCAAACGGTAGCAGATAGCAAAAAATTTATGAGAATGGACCCCTCCCCCCAAAATCATGATCTACGACCCCAGGAAAATTATCAGAACTAGCCGTTTTCGAGTTACGGCCAGATTTATAATTTATTCACCAAAATGGGTCAGTCACGGTCCGATATCTTAAAATTTGTCGCGACAACAGATCATCACAAAACGAGAAAGTTTTAGGTGAGCCTTTAGTCCTTATTTTAGAGCATTTTCTGCAAAGGTATGGCCAGCCATGCCAGTGTTACAGGTTCGACACCGAGAAGGGTAAAATAAAATTTAGAAAATACTAATAGTCAGAATGACCGTGACTCTAAGGCGCCTGTCAAAACATTTTTTTAAAATTTGTCGCGACAACAGATCATCTCAAAGCGAGAAAGTTTTAGGTGACCCTTTAGTCCTTATTTTAGAGCATATTCTGCAAAGGTATGGCCAGCCATGCCAGTGTTACAGGTTCGACACCGAGAAGGGTAAAATAAAATTTAGAAAATACTAATGGTCAGAATGACCGTGACTCTAAGGCGCCTGTCAAAACATTTAAAAAATGTTGGGTTTTAAAGGTTGCAACATACAGGCTGGGCACAAACCAATACCCCCCCCTCCCCCCAATTTCCATTGTCCTTGAAAAACAAAACTAGCAATATAAGAATCGTGGCGAAGCAGCTAGTAAAATATAAAATATTCCGTGTAGGTAGGTAGAATACAATACTCGAATAAAATTTGAATAATACGGCAGACAGTGGCGAAAAGTTTGGATGCACATTTAGACCCCAAATGGGACCTATTTTATTAAAATCGTTCAATGTGGCAAAAGTGTGCCCACGTCGAATATGTTGTTTAAATATATATTTTTTTCTGCTGCTTTGATAAAATATATTTGATTTTCTTTACGATTTTAATTCTATGTACATCGAAACTTCAATGTAGGTAGAATCCAAAAATGGAATAATTAAATTCTTCCAATTTTAACACATGGGATTACTTAATATAATGATTTTGACCCTGGTACCTATTATTTTTAAAAAAATCTCAAAAATTTGCACTTCAAGGAACGTAGAATTCTATAATCGAATATAAATAATTCGTTTGCCCGGGACCTACAAACCAAATTTAATAAAATCGGTCTACACAAAAAGTGGAAAACATTTTGGATTTTTATTTCTATGTATCTTGAAAAGTAAAATATCTAATTTTAGGGGCGTATTTTTTGTGGTTGATTCCAAAGCTTCATTTTTTATCATTAACCGTATACTTAAATTTGGGTCAGATTTTTTTTTTCGTATCTCGGAACAGGTTTCAAGATATTTGACTGATCTATTAAAAATGACTCACCTTGTAAAAATATTTCTTTAAATTTGATTTCAGAGAATGATTGGGCCGATCCCCGACTGTGTGATTATGACGGCCATTATTATTGTGATTCCTGTCATTGGATGGAGGAAGCTGTCATACCCGCTCGAGTTTTATTAAATTGGGACTTTGAAAAACAGCCTGTGTGTCGAGCTAATTTTCAACTCTTGAAAATTATGATGAATAGATCTATCATAGATGTGAATGAAATTAATTTCAAACTTTTTGGATTCATTGAAGGGCTGGCTAAAGTTAAGGTTGGTATTATATTTTAACTTGCTTGCAACTTTGTATGCGTCCTTTTCCGTGGTTATAGAATTCATTAGGGGAAGGTGGCGGAATTGTGCGCACCGAAGCGAGAAACGTTGTAGAATCCTTATTGTTAGACTTGAAAGTTAAAAAATGTAGAAATGAAACTCAAATATTGTTGGCTAACTAATGAACAAGCCCGAAGATTATTATATTGCACAGATTTTTTTTTCCAAGAAAAGTCAAATGCGCACGATTCCTCAACCGACGGGTAATGGTGCGCAGGGATCAATTTTCAAGGTCTTCTTCCTTAAATTAAAAAATTACAACCACTTTTGAAAACAACACAGCACTGATCATAGTTTACGCACAATAATTCAACGTTTTTTTTACCATAAAGTTAATATTGTGATTTAACCTGGAAGTATATGTAATAATATCTAATATACGGTGTTGTAAGTCTGAATTATTACCAAATCGATTATAAAACTGAGGAGACAATTTGACTGGTAATTTGGAATTGAACCTAGATAAAAGCCAAGAACAATGCTTATTCGGCCATAAAATGTGAAGTACTTACTTATCAAGTGAACTCATTTACTCTAGTTATGTAAATTTTCTTACTTTAGAATGTTTTTCGAAAACACTTTACCCTTCTCATCACGTAATGATATCATTATTATTTTAGGGTGCAAGAAGATTGCCAAAATAATTATAATACATACGTACATACAGGCTGGCCCAGCGTTATGGACCGTTTTTGAAATGATGCTACACGCTCAATTTGCAAGATTAAAAATTGATCTTTATTTTAATTGAATGATAATAAAATGCAATTTACCTCTTTTGTCGTTTCGTTCGTTATGGTGATCAGGTGTGGAACACAACGCTAGGCAAATGACGGCCTTCATTTTGAATACACAAATCTAATCTTTGTGTGAAATTGGACATCACTCTCTCTAACATTTCCCGGGGAATATTACGAATTTCTTGAGCGATAGCGTCCTTTAACTGATCAAGGGTCCTTGGCTTATGAACATACACTTTATTTTTAAGATACCCCCATAGAAAAAAGTCGCACGCACTAAGATCGGGTGAGCAGGGTGGCCAATCAACATCTCCTCTCTTGGATATAACCTTTCCGGGAAATAATCTCTTCACTTCAGCAATGGACACGTTTGAAGTGTGGCAAGGTGCTCCGTCTTGTTGGAAGTACATTTGGCAACGACTAAGACCAAGGCGGCGCAGTTCTGGAACGAGAAATTCCCTTAACATTCTTTGGTATCGTTGGGCGTTTACGGTGACTGTTCTTCCATCTTCTTCGAAAAAATATGGCCCAATTACACATGATTTTGACACTGCAGCCCACACTGTAACTTTTCCAGAGTGTAATGGGCGTTGGTGTAGCTCTCTGGAATTGTTCTGAGCCCAATAACGACAGTTTTGCTTATTGACTGCCCCATTTAGATGGAAATGCGCCTTGTCCGACATGAGGAGATGGATGTCTGGATCCGTGTCCAATATCTCCTTCATAGTGTTAGAAAATAGGATCCTGCGCATGTTATCTTGCGGTTTGAGCATTTGGACAACAGCTATTTTGTAAGGATGAAAGTTTAGTTCGTGTAGAATGCGCGTAAGAGAAGTTCTGGACAGCCCTAGAGTCTGGGCATGTTGTCTTGCAGATCGGCGCGAAATAGCTTGGCGTACAGATTCGGTGTTTTCAGAGGTTCTAACACTCCTCACACTGCCTCCTGGCTTCTTTTTCAAAGCAGAACCCGTCTCCTGAAAGTTTTTGACCCACATTCGAATGGCTCTGCTAGATGGAACTTTCCCATGTGCACTAATGTGAAAGTGGGCACGAAACTTCCTCTGAACAATAATCACAGATTCACCATTTTTAAAATATGCCTCTACAGCGAAAGCGCAATGTTGCGGGGTCCACGACTCCATTGTAACTAAATTGCATTTAGTTCTTATCTCAGAAATGTTCACTTCAACAATCACAGACAAGTTACAACAAAGTACTGTGCAAGTCAAATCGGTCCGTAACGCTGGGCCACCCTGTAGTTCTTACCTAGTTAAAATTAAACTGAATAATAAAGACCTTCACACTGAGATGTTTTCTAAATCAATACCAAGCCTGGATGGGAACTAAAGTGTTTTCTTACCAGAAGTTTGGGTTTTACATAAAGAAACTCTATATGCAACGCTCATTGTATTTGACTTGGCAAACGGAGCGCTGTCACGCACCTCAATTTACATTGAAAAATATAAATCAAAATACCCTCCCTCACAATTTCCATTTCAAGTTACGTAATTCGCTTGTTTCAGAAATATCGAGATAATCTGCTACTAATGAAACAATATCTAATCACGTGTAGGCTAGCATTGGACAAGAATTTACTGTGGAACACTATGGGCAATAGACGACATCTAATTGAACACAGTAGTCATATTTATAGTTTGACAGATTTAATAGAAGTTAAATCAGATGTATTGATAAAGTATTTAGAAAGTGTGACAGATACGTTTGAAAAACACATTAAAAAAGAGTGTCGTGTAAGTATATAATAAACTAGCTGCTTTCCCGTGCTTCGCTACGGTTACAAAATTCAACAACTCAATTTTAGATTTTTGGTGGAACCGACCCCCAGAGTGAACACGGCTCCTATTTAGAAAATTCAATATGTTACTCAAATATATTACTTTTTGCACTGCGGAACACCTTCGTATAAAATTTCAGCTCACTCCCTCCGAAGTGATATTTCTTAACTATGGGTTTTTGGTGTGGAACCAACCCCCAGAGTGAGCACCGCTCCTAGTTAGAAAATTCAATATTTATTCAAGGATGTGACTTTTTGTACTTCGGAACACCTTTGTATCAAAATTCAGCTTTCTCGCTCATCCCGAAGTGGTACTTCTCAATGCCGATTTTTTGGTGGTGAAAACCGTCCAAAAATCGGGGAAAAACCGGAAATTTTCAAATTTTATATTTTTTATTAGGTCCTTATATACTATTTTGGGGGGTCTATTCTCGGTCATTTTTCGTTATCTCTTTTAGTTTGCCCAGAAAAAAA
>CM022880.1:625518-647690 GCA_012654025.1 Pachypsylla venusta | reverse complement strand
TCTAGTGTAAGTTACGCCGAAAAGTCATAATATCTAGTGTAGGTTGGATTTTCTAGGGGGGCAGCTGCCCCCACCTGCCCCCCCCTTCCTACGCTCATGACGTCAGTCAGTATATCAACTGGGCTTTGCGTTTTATAAGTATAGATTTATAATATTTGTTTGTGTTTTCGTGTTTATCGTCATCGCCTTACGCCCGGGATTTACTGGTTTCGAATCCTTGTCGAATAGAATATTTTATTCGTTTAGGCATTTTTTTACTTGCTCTGGTTGGGTTCAGGGTTCAGGGCTAACTGAAACTCCGGAGGACAATTGAGTAGCTATGGACAAAGCGACCAGTGGTAGCATTATGAGATAATTGTTTTTTTTTTTTTTTTTTTTTTTTTTTTTTTTTTTTTTTTTTTTTTTGTGATTCATCTGTGATTTTTTGAAAAATACATCTGTGATTTTTTTAAAAATATTGAAAAAAATTGCGCCTTTCTCAAAAATCGAGGTGTTGGCACACTAGCGCTCTGGGCATCGATCAAAAATCGAGGTGTTGGCACACTAGCGCTCTGGGCATCGAGTTGGACGAGTCTTTTAGGAACTAAAACTTGGTAAAAGCGAAATTTTGTGCGAACCCCGGGTTGCCTCGCCAACTCGGTGTTGACTATTTTGGTAAAAGCGGCCCTAAATAGAAGAGTCAAGTATCTTCGGAACCGTTTAAAAAATATTCTGAATATTTTTTTATGATATCAAGTTGTACATAGCTGTCATGGTGACCTCGTTGAATTCATAAATGTCTATACAATTACAGTATTTATCATGATGCCAAATTTTGGTCATTTTTGACTTCAAACAGTACAAATAGTGTGTTCGACAAGTATATTTGATCCAATTCGCTATTTGATTGCATTTGATCAAACACAAAATTGACCAAAATTTGGTTAAATAGTCGGATATGGTTTAAACACATGACAAACACGTTTGTCATTGTTTGATCGTTTTTGAAAACTATTTCATTAATCATATCTATAAAAAATATTTCTGAGGTGCCTTTGGACGCCCAAGTCTCAATTATCAAAAATACGCAGGTGAAGAAAAATAAATTAACTTTCTATCAGAAATTGTATTAGAAAAAGAGATTATATCAAAATTATATTTCTTACAGATAAATATCTGGTTGCTATGGTATAAAACACAACAAATAGTGTGAGAGGATCACAAATATTTATCAAATTCAAAAATATTCATCAAATAAATAGTGCCCAAATTTGGAATCATGACAAATAGTGCGATAAAGCCTTTAATTACATATTCGAATTCTTTGTTAAATTCTATATGCGTATATATTCCTTTGGAAATACATAAATGGACTCCTTTTATTATTATTTGTATTTTGATCCCTTTATATCTATGAATGTTTCAGACATCTGTGATTTTTTGAAAAATATTCAAAAAAATTGTGCCTTTAAAAAAAGCAAACTCGAGTTGAAAAAGTGAATCTCTCAAAAATCGAGGTGTTGGCACACTAGCGCTCTGGGCATCGAGTTGGACGAGTCTTTTAGGAACTAAAACTTGGTAAAAGCGAAATTTTGTGCGAACCCCGGGTTGCCTCGCCAACTCGGTGTTGACTATTTTGGTAAAAGCGGCCCCAAATAGAAGAGTCAAGTATCTCGGAACCGTTTAAAAAAATATTCTGACTATTTTTTTATGATATCAAGTTGTACATAGCTGTCATGGTGACCTCGTTGAATTCATAAATGTCTATACAATTACACTATTTATCATGATGCCAAATTTTGGTCATTTTTGACTTCAAACAGTACAAATAGTGTGTTCGACAAGATTATTTGATCCAATTCGCTATTTGATTGCATTTGATCAAACACAAAATTGACCAAAATTTGGTTAAATAGTCGGATATGGTTTAAACACATGACAAACACGTTTGTCATTGTTTGATCGTTTTTGAAAACTATTTCATTAATCATATCTATAAAAAATATTTCTGAGGCGCCTTTGGACGCCCAAGCCTCAATTATCAAAAATACGCAAGTGAAGAAAAATAAATTAACTTTCTATCAGAAATTGTATTAGAAAAGGAGATAATATCAAAATTATATTTCAGATAAATATCTGGTTGCTATGGTATAAAACACAAAAAATAGTGTGAGAGGATCACAAATATCTATGAAATTCAAAAATATTCATCAAATAAATAATGCCAAAATTTGGAATCATGACAAATAGTGCGATAAAGCTTTTAATTACATATTCGAATTCTTTGTTAAATTCCATATGCGTATATATTTCTTTGGAAATACATAAATAGACTCCTTTTATTATTATTTGTATTTTGATCCCTTTATATCTATGAATGTTTCAGACGTGCTATTTTCGTGGCTACCATTGTGAGATATGTCAAGGAAATATGGTTATATTTCCGTTTGATTTAGGCGTAGATGTTTGTAAAACATGTCAATCAATATATCACAGACAGTGTATAAGACAAATAAAAGATTGCCCCAAATGTAAACGTATTAGTAAAAGAAATAATGCAATTGAAGAGGTTGAGTCCAAAGTTAAACATGGTCAAATTGTCGTTGAACAAGGTGTAGCTGTAGATTCTGTTGATGGAGACTTTGTAAATCAAGACACTACTGTAGATGTTGGAGAGGAGATTCCAGAAATTATATTTGCTGAAATGCAAGATAGATAACGTAATATTTCAGGCTGTGAACAAATCAAAGGAAAAAAGGGATAAAAAACAATATATCAAGGTTGTGAACCTCTTTTTAAAATCAGCAGATTTTAAATGGGAAAAATCTATGGCGAATTTCAGTGTAGGAGCGGGGTTTCAAACTTTTGTGTACAAACACAAATGTTATTGGCTTCTCGTAGTGTTATATTTGCAAAAATATTTGGGGGGGGGGGCATTTCCCCATTGGAAACTCGAAAACGGTTGGATAGTTTTTTGAAAACCATGTCCTAAATTAATGTTTAAAAGGCCACCCAATTTTTTTTCGCTTTGAGTTGATATGTTGTCGCTATAAAATTTAAGATATCGGACCATGAATGGCTGAATTTGGTCAACATCGAAAAATCAGCCGTAACTCGAAAATGTTCGACATATTTAATTCTGACAATCCGTCTTGAATGACCAATAGATGTTAAAGAGTCGATAAGCCAAATTTTTGTTTTAAAAAAAAAATCTGACAATTTTTCTGGGGTTCCAGCCTATGATTTGGGGGGGGGGGCATTCCCATCAATTTTTTCGATATCACTTACCGTTTTGGCTAAAAAAATAGTGCTACATACGAACATACATATAAATAAATATACATACATCTATCGTTAAATTGAGTTTTATTATTATAGATACCATTATATTACCAAATGTTTTTTTCATATTTATTAAGATTTCTTCTTTTCATCGATCCACGAAAAAATTCTTTAATATCCCAGGATTTTCGAAAAAGCATTAAATGTTGAATGAATACCTAAAGTTGAAAGTAATATATGTAGTTCTAAATTTTGCTGAAAATGTTAGTTTATACTTCCCTCATCAATATTATAAAAAGTTCCGACATGGGAAAGTTGTGGAACTGTCCGCAATTTCGATTTTTATTGCCCCCATCGTGAATTTTATGCTCTTTTTTTGATTTTTACATTATCTTCCCATATACGAAGTATGGGAAAATTATTGCATTGGTGAAAGTTTTTGATGTAGATTTTTTTTTTTTTTTTTTTTTTGCTTTTCTGGACGAATTATGACGAAATAAATGGTTAGAAGCCCTCAGGCGATGTCTCAACTCTCTGGTGAAAATATCATTTCAATTAGATTTGGCAGCCTTGGGCTGATGTCGCAGCTCTGGTGAAATTATCATTTCAACTAGATTTAGCAGCCGTAGGCTGTCGCTGATAATTGATTTAATATTTTCATCAAAAACCAAGAACAGCCGGAGGCTGCCAAATTCCTAGAATAAAGGAAGATAAAGTTCAGTACGGTTTCCCGCGTTTTGAAATGATAATTTCACCAGAGAGCTGCGACATCAGCACAAGGCTGCCAAATCTAATTGAAATGATATTTTCACCATCGCCTGAGGGCTTCTAAATCTAGTTCCAATAATATTTTCATCAAAGAGCTACGTCAACGTCAGCAAGCCAAGGCTGCCAAATTTAATTGCAATTATATTTTGACCATAGAGCTGCGACAACAGCCGAGAACTGTCAAATGTAATTGAAATAATATATTAACTTGATATCTGCGACAACAGCCGAAGGCTGCTAAATGTTAAATCAATTGCTAAATGTTAAATTTTTTCCTTTAGCAGCCGAAGGCTGCCAAAGGAAAAAAAGCAGAAAACTGCCAAATCTAATTGAAATAATATATTAATTAAAGCTAGAATTCTTGTTTCATTATTTTCTTTAATAGATATACCTTTTACTTCTGGGTTTTATTCTAAAGATACATTAATTGAGATTACTTTTTGTAGATCTTTAGTTCTAGGTATTGGTGTAACGAGAATAAAATTTTGACCAAAGAGCTGCGACACCAGTCGAAGGCGGCCAATTCTTATTAGAATAATATTTTCACTAAACAGCTGCGACAACAGCCGAATGCTGAGATACTATTTTGACCAGAGAGCAGCGACAACAGCCGAAAGCTGCGAAATCTACATAATAAGTTAGAATATTATTTTCACTAGAGACCTGTTACAATAGCCGATGGCTGCCATATTTAATTCGAATAATATTTTCCCTAATGATTTTAGACAACAGCCGAAGACTGCCAAATCTAATTGAAATAATATATTAACTAGTGATCTGCGACAACAGCCAAAGGCTACCAAATCTAATTAGAATAATATTTTCACTTACAGGCTGACAATTTTTTGACAAATTTAATTGAAGTAATATTTTCATTAAAGAGCTGAAAAATCAGCCGAAGGCTGCTAAATCTAATTCCATAAATATTTTCACTAGAGAGCTGCGACAACAGCCAAAAACTGCCACTTCTAAGTGATGAAATACTTTCATCAAAGACCTGAGACATTAGTCGGAGGCTGCCAAATTCCTAAAATAAAGGAAGATAA
The DNA here is from genome assembly GCA_012654025.1 of Pachypsylla venusta. Taxonomy (NCBI): domain Eukaryota; kingdom Metazoa; phylum Arthropoda; class Insecta; order Hemiptera; family Aphalaridae; genus Pachypsylla; species Pachypsylla venusta. Next base: position 642,615 of record CM022880.1, on the reverse strand, counting down.
ACTCTAAAATAGAGACGTCTCTAGTCATTTTAATTTAAAATCAAAGATTTAGAGGAGTACGTGTTGAATTCCGAAATCCCTGTCCTGGCTTCGACCCTGCTAGCCGGGCAAAAAATTCCCGGGTTCGAAAGCTGTATGCGCCTGAAAACTTGAATATATTTTTTTTCATTCGAGGGGGGATGGGGNGAATAAATAATAAAAAACTTTAGTTTCTGGTTTGTGTCCTGAAAAATATTTGGTCATTTAAGTGCTCGAAAAAAATCGGAGATGGTTCGACATAGAAATTCAGGGTTCCAAAAATAATCTTAGTTAAAATAATAAATTTCAAAAAATGACATCGAAATTTTTCACCAATACAATAACAATACTTTACTTACCTAAACTTCGCATATGGGAAGATAAAATAAAAATCTTATAAAAGGTAGGCACGACCCTAAACACACCTCTTATTAATCTTATTTGTATATTTTGTGAAAAAAACTTGTATTCATGGGGATTTTCGTTTTCGGGTACCTTAATTTCTGCCTGGAAGTAAACAAAAACAGAACGCAATCAGCCAGGGTCTTTGTATTTAATCAGAAGCAAAATTTGAAAATGTTAAAGATGAATTAACAGGAGCAAAAAAAAAGTTTAGTTTTAATTTAATAAATATAAATTTTATGGAAATCTTAAAATCTTCATTAGTCATAATTAGTGAGTGTTTATTGATTAATTATAATTTATAATCTCTGTTTAATTATCAACAAGTAATAATACTATTTTTGAAATTTGAAATTTTGGGCGAAACTTCTGGTAAGAAAACACTTTAGTTCCCATCCAGACTTGGTATTGATTTAGAAAACATCTCAGTGTGAAGGTCTTTATTATTCAGTTTAATTTTAACTAGGTAAGAACTATGTAGGTATGTATTATAATTATTTTGGCAATCTTCTTGCACCCTAAAATAATAATGATATCATTACGTGATGAGAAGCGTAAAGTGTTTTCTAAAAAACATTCTAAAGAAAATTTACATAACTAGTGTAAATGAGTTCACTTGCTAAGTAAGTACTTCACATTTTGTGGCCGAATAAGCATTGTTCTTGGCTTTTATCTGTGTTCAGTTCTAGATTTCCAGTGAAATTGTCTCCTCAGTTTTATAATTGATTTGGTATTAATTCAGACTTACAACACCGTACATTAGATAATATTAATGTAAGTAACCAAAATGAAATATTTAAATAATTAAATTAATACACATGATTTTTGTTGGTAAAAAAAAAGAAAAAAAAAGGATAATACTTCTAGGTTAAATTACAATATTAACTTTCCATCCATCCGGTGATTGCAATTTTTTTTTTTTTTTTTTTTTTTTTATTTCCGCACTGAGTCACTGCTATTTGATTTATACCACCTTTAAGTTAAACCTTTGAGCAGGTATACTACTTGTAGTTTGTAGTCACTGGTTGATTCTGGTTATTTTAGTAATACCAATATTGATTTTATGTTTTCAGATGAATGCCCTATTGAATTTAAATTAAAAAAGATTGCTGATCATACTGTTCAGAGAATTATTGTGTACCGCATCAATTAGCCCCTTTTCAAAAATGTTTTCACAATCTGTGTGCAACAATCAGATTATAAGGAGAGGTCGGTATAATGAAAGAAAAAATACCACGTAATGCTATGATATTCACTAAAATATTTGACATAATAACACAAAGTGATATACATTTTTCCTGGCTTAATCTATCGAAAAGTTGTGACGATTGTGTCACTTACGGCATACGAACGATTCTTTTATTCCATATTTTGACTACGTATCTTGATTCCAAAGATTTATTATGGAAAATAATCAACCAAAATGCAATTCCTGGAGGCTTTCCATTTTAATCAAAATCCAAGCCAACGATTACAACGTTGTATAACCATTACATCATGTTCAAATCCTATTTTCCTCCTTAGATATGAATTACAGTTAGGTACGCCAAACTTCCAGTATTATCTAGACCCCAGCATAACAAATATAATGATTTGGAGACAAGACATATTGCTGGCTTTAGTTTCCCTGTGTTATCTTAGAAGTGAAAAGATGTGCTTCTCTAAAAATAAAAAAAAAAAAATTCAAATCTATGTTCAAAAATAAAATGTCCGTACAAAGTTATCTTAAAGAAATGGTCTTCATAATTTTGATATTTTTTTTATTGCAGGATGTTCATAGAAGTCTTATTTGGAAGTACAAACTTATATTGACCACCATATTTTTATATCTCTTTTTGAAAATGACATTTGATCCTCATGATCGAAACAGTTGGTACTTTGGTATGATGTCCAGACAAGAGGCCCAAGACATACTACTCGGTGAAAAAGAAGGCGGTGTGTTTTTAGTTCGTGACAGTAGTACTATTCTAGGTAAATATAACATTCAGACGTAACATGTTGTGTGGACGACCTAGCAAAAACCTTCATTAATTTTTCCTTAAAAAGTCCAGAAGAAGCGGACGAACAGGCAGAGGAGAGAAAGAGCAAATACAAGGAGATAGGAGAATGAAATGTTTATATTTTTACTCCATTTGCCGTCGAAACCTTTGGCTCTGTTGGACCAGCAGCCCCGGATATGGAACAAAATCCGATGGGAACAAACACTACACTTGGTTAAAGAGTTCTGTTTTTGAGCCCAAATTGAGCCACCAGGAAAGCTTGATGCCATTTACAGTTCACAAAACTACCAGATATTTTGGGCCCCCAAGATGGTTGGTTCTTCGTACTGGGGCTACCCGTGCCCTCGGGCACGGCCAAAGACCATCAACACCGTTCCGATGACAACTCACTGTGTTTTTCCTCCGTTGGACCCAACCGTGCTGCTCCAGATACTTCCTCAAAGAGTTGGTATATAAATCCTTGCTAAACCCTGAAGTATCTGATCGTTGTCGTCTATGTGTGCTGGCTGCTCATGATGTATATCATGTCGTCTATGTATGCTGGCTGCTCATGATGTATATCAAGAGCAGCCAGCAACTATCCATCAAACCCAACTAATCTAGAGCCGTCAGCATTATGGACAGATCCTGTTGGAGAGGCCGCCTTTCTTGGCCTGGAGACACAGTGTGAGTCGTAGAGAACGTTAACAACAACAACAACCAGATATTTTCAAAATTACAATATTTGATTACAAAATATTGTAATTTTGTAATCAAATTAAAATATTTTATATTACATATTTTAATCAAATTAAAATATGTAATAATAATTAAAAACAAAATCTTCAAACTGTGCTGGACATTTTCTATCGATAAATAACAACCATCTTCTTTTCTTATTCAGCTCTGCCATTGATATGAATAGAAATTTAAATGTGGGTTCTACACTGAGTTGCTATCTTTTTATCAAAGACCTGTGGTAGACCTAGCGGTAGTGTACTTTGATCGCCTTAGTGCACTACCCTTGTCCTCTCAGACACGTGAATGACTGCATTATCGAAGTTGGGTCGGAAGGGTGCATGAGAGGTGTATCCCGGTCTTAAGTGAGTTCCCGGTCGGCATCGAGTGTTATTGATAAAAAAAATATATATATAGGAAAGAAAGCTGGTTTTCGCCAACGTCAATGGCACGATGAATATACCAGCTCCTGTTAGATCACCGTAGTTGAGCAAGGTTAAGATTTTTTAGTAATATGGGTAAATATTCCCTGCCCAACCCAGGTTGGGTGATGTCTCTCGTCCTTCCCTTAAACATGATTTAAGGGAAGGAATTGTTGAAGCGATACTCTTTTCAAAATCAACTATAAGATAAAACTTCTTCGTTCTATTTCAAGGAACCAGAAAACAAGGAAATTAGACAAGCACAAAAAGCCCAGAAGAGGCTTAGGTGCAGGGCTTATATAGCCCTAAAGAGGAATTTAGCTCACGAATATACGACGAAACCAAGCTCCTTTGCAAATGAACAATATTTTTAGTTCTTTAAGCCGAAAAGTTATGTTCCTTTACAAAATTTGTATATTTTTTCTCTTCCCAGGTAATTATGTTCTTTGTGTTAAAGAAGGCAACCGAGTAAGTCATTACATAATAAACAAAATACAAAACAACGATCATCAAACCAGATATGAAATAGGAGATCATAGTTTTCCAGATTTACCAAGTCTATTAGCATTTTATAAATTACATTATTTAGATACAACGCCTCTGAGAAAACCCGCAGCAAAACATTTTGAAAAAGTCATAGCAAAATATGATTTCGATGGTAACGATCCCGATGATTTACCATTCAAAAAAGGTGATATTCTAATCATTGTATCCAAAGATGAAGAAGGTTGGTGGACAGCTAGAAATAATGTCGGCCAAAGTGGATCAATACCTGTTCCTTATATACAACAATACACAGAAGGTATGAATATACAAAATATTCGAAATTTACATATCGATACACAGACACATCATCAACAAGCTACGCCTGCAAGAAAAAATCATTTACAAATAAAATTACCAGCATTTGCACGAGTGAAACAGGTGCGAGTACCAAACGCATATGACAAGACAGCTTTAAAATTAGAAATAGGAGATATTATTAAAGTTACAAAAATGAATATTAATGGACAGTGGGAAGGAGAATTGAATGGAAAACTTGGACATTTTCCTTTTACACATGTCGAGTTTATTCAAACAAGTGAAAATGCAGAACCAAATGGTGACGTTACAACAGACAAACAAGAAAGTTCAACGTGAAATGTATAAAATATGAACCTATGAGAATGGAGAATCAAATGTAAATTATGACGTCATAACAGACAAAAAAATAATTGAACTTGAAATGTATAAAATACAGACCTATGAAAACATTGAATCAAAATTTTAAAATGCAGTTGTAAAAGTGTAAAAGTATCTTTTAGCACATTTTGTACGTATAAACGATTACAGGCTGTTTTTTTTTTTTTTTTTTTTTTTTTTTTTTTTTTTTTGAAAAAAGGTCAATTAAGATATTCTTGAATGCATTATGGTGATGACCTTGTTCCGTGTGATTTTTTTAGTGTAAGCTGTATAATATAAATTTCATTTCTTTTTTTTAGCCATCGACGAGTTACGTTGATTATGAGTCAGTGAGTCAATCTGTACACCGACTGGGCTTTGTATTTTATAATGTTGTATAGATTATTTTTTGAAGGTTGCTAAAATATAAATCCGGCCATTGTTATTCATAAGTTCCTTGTATAAATTAAGAACTATTAATATTTTATCAAAAATAATAATAATAATTTAGAATTGATATATTCGATAGTACGCAGAATATAAATTAATCTTGAGTTTTCGCCAGCGTCTATGGCACGTTGAATACACCAGTTCCCGTTAGATCATTGAAGTTGAGCAACGTCCCACGAGATTGTTCTATGTGGATGTCCACGTGGGTTTGCGCCTTCTTGATGCTGGCTATTTTTCCGGCCCAAACCAGACTGGATGAGGTCAATATGGGTAGCTGGTTTGCAAATTTCCAGCGAATAGATGGTAAAACCCCCGTCTTGAATGACCAATAGATGTTAAAGAGACGTTAAGCCAAATTAAAAAAAAAAGTCTTGGTGATACTGTAAAGTGTATCTTAGGCTTAGTGATATTGGAGTGATTGTTGTGGGTTTGTAAATAACGTAAACCATCTTCTGTGGCCTAATGATGAAAACACTTTCCTCTAGTAACCCTGCCAATTAGCTCAGCTGACTAAGCATGAGGGTTTCGTACCGGGGTTTGACGCTTCGAGCCCATAGTAATGACAGATTTTTCTTAGTTGGAAATTGATTAATCATTGTGTCTAACGTAATATGTTTCTTACGTTGAAACAAATATTTTTTTAAAAAAGAGAACACTAACCTTGAGCGTATTTTGGATTCCCCAAACGTTTGTTTCAATGAACGTAGCGTAAGCTATACTTTTGCCACTTAGAGTTGACCGATTTGAATGAAGTTTGGTCCCATTTGCGGTCCCAATGCATATGCTTTATACTGCGAAACATTTGCTATAGTAGTAGTAGTAGCAGCAGCGGGTTTTCTCACGAAATCAACCGTTCTTCTCACTTATAGATTCATGATTCATTAAAATGATAGAAACAGATTGATATGAGTTTACCGAAAAGATTTTGATGGTCCTTGGCTGGAACTGTGATGGTAGGCGTTCTTGGTCGTCCTGGTGCGCAGAACCGGCCATCGTGAGGACGATTTGCTATAGTAAATTAGGGTGTCTACTAGACTGGAAATCCTGGAATTGTCAGGGAATTTTAGGAGACTGGAAATGTCAGGGAATTTAGGAAAAAACGCTAAAAAAACGTCAAAAGTCAGGGAATTTTTCAGATTGATTTTTTTTTATCTCAATGGCCAATTTTATCTATAATATTTTATAATGTTGATTCCTAAGATTAAAATTTGAAAAAACTAAATGAAAATACGTCGATCTGACGAAAATACAGTTAAAAATGGGTGCTCCCACTCGTCCATTTTTAAGTGAAAATTGTACCGCGAAAGTTCCACTAGTCATAAAAATATTTTTATTTAGTTATTAAAAATAATAACTAAATAAAAATACGTCGATCTGACAGAGAAAAGAGACGATCCCAAAATCCCAAATTACTATCAGGGTGAACGTGCCAGTGGTGGTCACTAGTACCAGTAGAGTAAATTTTGTTTCGTGAGTTNCTTAGTGATATTGGAGTGATTGTTGAGGGTTTGTAAATAACGTGAACCATCTTCTGTGACCTAATGATGAAAACACTTTCCTTTAGTTACCCTGCCAATTAGCTCAGCTGACTAAGCATGAGGGTTTCGTACCGGGGTTTGACGGTTCGTGCCCACAGTAATGACAGATTTTTCTTAGTTGGAAATTGATTAATCATTGTGTCAACGTAATATGTTTCTTACAAACATACATTGTAAGAAATATTTTTTTTAAAAAAGAGAACACTAACCTTGAGCGTATTTTGGATCCCCAAACGTTTGTTTCAATGAACGTTGCGTAAGCTATACTTTTGCCACTTAGAGTTGACCGATTTGAATGAAGTTTGGTCCCATTTGCGGTCCCAATGCATATGCTTTATACTGCGAATCATTTGCTATAGTAGTAGTAGCGGTTTTTCTCACGAAATCAACCGTTCTTCCCATTTATAGATGCATGATTCATTAAAATGGTAGAAACAGATTGATATGAGTTTACCGAAAAGATTTTGATGGTCCTTGGCTGGAACTTTGATGGTAGGCGTTCTTGGTCGTCCTGGTGCGCAGAACCGGCCATCGTGAAGACAATTTGCTATAGTAAATGCGCATTTGCTTTATGCTTATTCATACTAGCTATCGGTCAACGCTAAGTGGCTAAAATGCTGTTTATGACATTCAAACGATTTTTTTTTTAATTTGATTTTTAAATTCTACGCACTTGGAACGTAAAATATCAAATTATGAGGGGGATTTTCGTGTTTATTCCTAAGATTAAAATTTGAAAAAACTAAATGAAAATAAGTCGATTGACGAAACCATACAGAGAAAAGAGACGAACCCAAATTTCTATTATTAGGGTGAACGTGCCAGTGGTGGTCACTAGTACCAGTAGAGTAAATTTTGTTTCGTGAGTTCAGATTACACAATTGCCGAAAATCCTAATTGTTGTAGTTTCTAGATACCTACGTCCTGCCATTTATTGAAAAGTAACAACGATAGCATTGCCCCTCCTCCTCTCTATATTCTGTGCTGTTTATCTCTTTATCTCTTCTCACCTCTCAAAATAAGAACTGTAGAGCGTGCTCCCACTCGTCCATTTTTAAGTGAAAATTGTACCGCGAAAGTTCCACTAGAGTCATCCGTTTTTAATCGCCTGTATAGTTAAATGGGTATTTTTACTTTACAAGTTTTTAAAACGGAGCTTATTTTTGAGACACAAAAAAGTATGCGCACATCGAGAGTACTTGGATTGACATAAAAGTCTTCCGGGGGAAAACGGATGATACGAAGAGATCATCCGTTGGTGGGAAGAGGCTTCTGCAATATACCTTTCTCGAAAGATTGTAAGAGAAATCAAATGAGCTATTATAAGATTTATATTTTTTTTAAAGCTGAATAATTTGAAGACTGAATTTGTAAAAGTTTGTGCGGAAAGTATTTTTTTTTTTTCTTTCGTTTAGATAAAATTATTGATACCTAAATTAGTAAATTGAATTAATTATGTCTATTTTTTATTTCTTTTAAATATTAATGTCAATGATGTAAATGTATATTTTTTGAGTTATTTTAATTTTTAGTGGGAATCATAGCATTACAAGGCATTTTTAGCGTCTAATATACAGGGTGCGGCAATTAGTTCTCTCCCACTCTTCAAAAAATCGTGGGAGGGGAAGTAATAGTGGGAGGAGCGTGTGGTTTGTGATATTCAATAGGAAATGACATCTAGTTTTTAGGTGACACAATGGTTTGGTCGCGGGAGGTGGGTTCACAACTTTAGGACCACATCTTCAGCTTTAGGCTGTATGGGGCTACGGCCCATGTTCTCCTGTCACGTAATCTCCTTACAGCATGACATTTCGTAGGCCCTTCGCTCGCCCGATTTGAGTCCCGTCTTCAAACATCGCCCTGGGACCTGAAGAGTTAAAGGAGGCAATTCTTGCAGGAATCATACAAATTGATGCTGGTATGCTGACGAGAGTGATTGAAAACTTCCACGAAAGACTCCAAATGTGCATCACTCGCCAAGGCCGTCATTTGGACGACATTATTTACAAAACAGATGGAAAAAAAGTAGAATACACAAGCTTTTAGAATACTGAAATAATTTTTCAAATATCTCATTTCGTTTTTATTTACCAGCTCTCTCAAATTTGGGAGAACTAATTGCCGCACCCTGTACTAGCGCTACCAATTGCCGTCCTACTTACTAGTAGTTCTGTAAACTACTAGTAATAACATAGACCTCAGTTTCGCGGAAAATATGCACCAGTATATCGAGAACTTAAATAAGAAATACTGGTGTTCGCCTTGTATTTTTAATAGGGTGCTCTGTGTTATAGAGAATAAATATCACATTCAGACCCATCATGAGAGCTCCGGATGACCCAATACTTAAAAATTAACCGCGAATTTTTTTGAAGGTAATTAATGACCATGCTACGACATTCTGACCAAACATCAATTTGTTCGGTCAACTATAGTTACTCAATCATTCTCAGGAGGCTGAGTTACCTCCAAACATAATCAGACCAAGTAGAATATTCGAAATACCCTTTCCGAAATTTTCAACCTGATCAAGATTCAAATCAAGTAGCATTTTGACTCAATTGAAAAGTGGTGCGAACTCTTTTACAAATATGTCGGCGTTGCGTGTATTTCATTTATGTGTTTAAATTTTTTGTCGGATATGTGGGCCCAACAAATGGGTAGATGAAAAATTTAATGGTCTTCTGATACTAAGCCACCGGTTTTTGAATGTTTACCTTCAACTGACCAATAATAAATTGTAAAATCTGTCCAAAAAAAGGCAAAAATACGACAAGAGCAGTCCAATCTCGTGAATCAATGGTGAAAAAACACAGGCATCCTGTCGAATTAAAAGAATAACAAGAAATTTTTTTTTTATTGACAAATAACAAACATGATTTATTTTCTTATTCGTTTTAATTTGTCATTATTTTTATTACAAAAAAGATTTATTTTTTAATTTTTTTTTTTCAAAAAAGATTTTTCTTCTGCTAAAAATAATAATTAAAAAAAAAATATATAGAATAAATTTATCACAATTTAAAATTAATTTCGAGAGTAATATTATAAATAAAAACAGAACAAAAAATATTTTTTACAAATTATGTTTATGTACAGGAACAAAAATGTAATCAATTTCAAAAAATGTATTAAAAAATCGGTTTACTTATATGATTAAAGATAAATCCTTGTCTCCTTTTAAATGGAATTAAAATTATGCCTTATATATTGATAACCAGATGCATGAAACTGCAAGGAGCACTCAATAAATCAAGTGAGGAACAAATAAATTTTTTGAAGTATTTTTTATTATTTTAATGAATATTACTTGCGAAGTAAATAACAGTGTATCAATATTTTTTTTTTTTTTTTTNTTTTTTTTTTTTTTTTTTTGCCTTAGTAGTAGTATAACTACGACTAGCCAGATGGGTTTTCTAAAACGAGAAAATAATCAAAAATTGATTACATTTTTAATATAAATAACCTAAAAAATAATGGCAAGATATTATATCTTACTTAAAGAAAGATTTTTTTATAGTAATTTACATAAATGAAATAATAATAATAATAATAAGCAATAATGTTAAAAAAATAAATATNATATAAATAGAAGGGAAATATGTAGTATTGTTATTTTAAACACAAACGGTTGAAATAAACAATATTTAAACTGCAAATGAACGATGTCAATGTCAGATTGAGGCTAAGATGTGTTCACCTTACAGATTGAAATACAATAGTGAATGAAGTTGTGATGGTGTTAACATCGTGACTGTGGTCTGATAATGACATTCTGACCATTATTTAGAGCAAACCAAATGTTCCTCTTCTTTTTAATTAATCTTATGGATTTTTATCGTTGTAAATTTCAACCTTTTTCAAAAATTTAAAGGTAAATCTTTGGGTTTCCTTTAGGTTTGTTTACTTATTTATTTTTAAATTTTCAATCTTAAAATAAAAATCACTTCTGAATTTTAACATAATAGTAAGTTATCAAAGAACATTTTTTTTTCTTCTTAAAATTCATTTCTATTAAAGATCTCAAAAAAAGTGTAAAAATTGCATTAAAATATAATTTTGTTCAAAGTTAAAATTTTAATATTTTTCTTTTTATTAGTTCATTATTATGGTTTTGTCATAATAGGCATGGTTCAAGTATTTAGAAGAAATCTGTTTGTGAAAAAATGTGGAACAATTTAAAGCTTTATAATAAAATAATAAACACAGAAAAAGAATTCAAAGGTCCCCTAAGCAGTCTCCTATTCAAGTCCGTACTCAGTACTGACGGACTTTGTTTAGCTTATACACGTCTTTGGCTAACTGTATTTTTAATTTTAACTTATTATTGGTGGACCTGACCTTTAATTATTTTTATAAAAACCAAAGGTTATCACATCTGAGCAAATTGATCTTGCTATTATTTATATATATATATTTTTTTTAAAAAATTTTGCTATTTTTTGTAACAATTGGATATAAATATTCTATTTTTGCTCCAGAAAAAGCATGAAAAAAGGAAGTTTTAGACTGCTTAGAGTAATCAAGATATTTTTTTAGAAAGATCACAAATATATCATAACTTTGTGTCACGGATATAATTCGGATATGGCAAGTTGATTTTATTTGATGATCCCCTAAAACTCGGGTTTCCATTTGTACCGGCTCTACTTTAGGGACATCATGTATATAAAAAAGATTTATTTTCCTCGTAACAATTTTACTGATGCGGTTTTTTATGTTCGTGTTTGTAATGGGAGTATCCATTTTATAATAACGTTTGTATGTGATTGTATTTTTATATTTTAGTTTTTTTTTTTTAAATTAATTGAACATTATTTATATTTTCTATAAATAAAATATCATTATATTTATTTATATTATATATTTTTGTCTTTAAATAAAATCGAAAAAAAGAGAGTGTTTTATTATTTTGTTATATGTACACCCAGATAGATGAACAGTCAACTTTGGTGAAGTAAAGTGTAATTTAACATTGTTTATCTAAATGCTTGTTGTAATTTAAATTTAAAGAAAAATCTAGTAGTATCTAAAAGTTGGCGTTTGATCAAAGTGAGTCCATTTTTTTGAGTGGCACCATCCTTTACATATAAAAGAAAACAGTACATATAAATTGAAAATCTCCTGTGACCATACTCCTAAATTCAATTAAGTACCTTAATCACATGGGTGTGTTCTGTACTTGGATGGGAGGCCACTTAACAATTTTTAATTGGGCGGAGCGAAGCGTAGCCCTATACTCCCAAATGGAGCAATATGCTAAAGTTTATGTGGTGCCCGAAAATTCGAGGTTTTTGTCCACGGACACACCTAGTTAAGTATATTGTCAGTTGTGAAAAATGTTTGCTTTATGCATGAAAAACCTGAACAGAGTTATTTTTCCGTTCATCCAGTATGAACTGAAATGATTTACTATTGGATTTATGTTATATTGTTTGTATTTTTTTTTACATTCAAGTTGCTGCTATCGTGTTCTGTNTCTTAAAATAGAATGCATTTTTTTTTTTTTTTTTTTTTTTTTTAACAAGACAAAAAATATGTGATTTTTTTATCAATCGTAACAAAAATCGTCTACAACCATGTCAAAAGTATAGTCAATGAAATACAATTTAGATAAATTATTTAGGATGTTTGTAGTCATTGTAAAATATAAATTTCCAAAAATTTTGTGTATTAAACCAGACGATGTCGTAACAGACGAAAGCGCTCGTGACTCTTTTTTTATATTTGTAGTTTGATACACAAAATTCAATGAAATACAGTAAAAAAATAAAGAGAACATTAAAATAATTAAAGAAAATATTATGGTAAAAAGTAAATTACAACAGATAAAGTTAAGCGTTCACACGTATCCATATTCTACGACCGAATTTAAAGCTAAAACCATGGGTCTTAAATGTGATTTTGCACTCTGGCTTGGATTCGATCGTCCAGATTTCAGCATTTACAAGTGTGATGCGGAATAGACGTCTCCGTGGCAGAGTGCGCATCACACTCGGCTTGCACCAAGGAGGTTCCGGGTTCGATTCCTGGACGGGTCAAAAATTTGATGAAGGTTTTTTTCAAATTTTCTACTTGGTCTGTTTGTGATTGGGAGTAACTCAGCCTCCTGAGGACAATTGAGTAGCTATGGTAATAGCGACAAGTGGTAGCATTATAAGGAAATTGTTAAAGTGTAGCTTAGGCTTAGTGATATTGGAGTGATAGTTGAAAATACCTTGTAATGCTATGATGCCCACAAATATTGTGACATAATAACACAAATAAATATACATTTTTTTTTTTTTTTAAACAACGGTTCGTTCTATGTGGACAAATGTGTGTGCCTAACTTAACAGATTCATTTTTATTAAAATATGATCTGGAACTATACAACGTAAAAGTCAATATAAAATAATAAATAATATCTTAAAAGGAAAATTATAACTAAACCTAAATACAATTGAATCAAAATGATTTACAGAACTACAAAAGAAAAGCTTTCCCTTTGTTGTGTAGTCCAGCATTTGATTTACAGAACTACAAAAGAAAAGCTTTCCCTTTGTTGTGTAGTCCAGCATTTTATTTTTAGGGTGCTCGCAAAGTCGTATACTTACATATCTTATTGCACAGATTACATATTTGCATATATGCGAGGGAAAACAAACATGCTCTTATTGGGACTCCGTAGATCACTTGAACTGCAGACTCTCATAAGAACATATCGTCACCTTATTTCAGAAGGGTCAGCATTTGATTTACAGAACTACAAAAGAAAAGCATTCCCTTTGTTGTGTAGGCCAGCATTTCATTTACAGAACTACAAAAGAAAAGCTTTCCCTTTGTTGTGTAGTCCAGCATTTCATTTACAGAACTACAAAAGAAAAGCTTTCCCTTTGTTGTGTAGTCCAGCATTTCATTTACAGAACTACAAAAGAAAAGCATTCCCTTTGTTGTGTAGTCCAGCATTTCATTTACAGAACTACAAAAGAAAAGCTTTCCCTTTGTTGTGTAGTCCAGCATTTGATTNGAATGATTCGAAACTAGTTTCTTTATAAATAATTATAAATAGTGTTTTTGGTAAGTGTTTTGTTTTTATTTATTTAAAAGTTAACTCATCTTATAGAATAGTAAACATTTTTGTTTGCATGCAAGGATGTGTTATTCCTACATATGTTCTTATGAGAGTCTGCACATTTCTCGATCTGCGACTCCCATAAGAACATGTGTATTGGTTTTTTCCTTGCTTATAAAAAAATGTTTGATGTGCTAGAAAATAAGTAGGTAAGCGGCTATTTGAGAGCATCGGTATGTCTGCGAGAACCCTTATTTTTTATCTTGCAGGCCTTGCACTTAAAAGGTATCTTTTTGTGAAGTGTGTGTGTGAATTAGTCCTTAATTATTGTTTGACTTTGATGGCCACGATATAAACATGAGGACACAAGGCCTTCCCTATAGATATAATGCATACTAGTAAATTAAAGATACTCTATAAATCTAATTTAAAACACAAGAAGTAATATTACAATACATAGTAAATAATATTTTTTCGAGTTTTTTTTTTTCAAGATTGCCTCATTTTATAGAATATTATATTCTATGGTAAATAATATTTAAGTTAGAACAATCACAAAAGATAGTTTTTGTGGAAAGCCATCGGCTTCTTATTCGTATCGTCGTGTCGCTACTTAATTAGTGATCGACGTCGTGTCGCTACTTAATTAGTGATATTTAAATCATTTATATGCTCATGGAACAATGGTCAGTCAACTTCCATCCTTCGACTCGACTAGACTGATGATGAATCGAATGATTCGAAACTAGTTTCTTTATAAATAATTATAAATGGTGTTTTTGGTAAGTGTTTTGTTTTTATTTATTTAAAAGTTAACTCATCTTATAGAATAGTAAACATTTTTGTTTGCATGCAAGGATGTGTTATTCCTACACATGTTCTTATGAGAGTCTGCACATTTCTCGATCTGCGACTCCCATAAGAACATGTGTATTTTTTTTTTCCTTGCTTATAAAAAAATGTTTGATGTGCTAGAAAATAAGTAGGTAAGCGGCTATTTGAGAGCACCGGTATGTCTGCGAGAACCCTTATTTTTTTATCTTGCAGGCCTTGCACTTAAAAGGTATCTTTTTGTGAAGTGTGTGTGTGAATTAGTCCTTAATTATTGTTTGACTTTGATGGACACGATATAAAGATGAGGACACAAGGCCTTCCCTATAGATATAATGCATACTAGTATATTAAAGATAATCTATAAATCTAATTTAAAACACAAGAAGTAATATTACAATACATAGTAAATAATATTTTTTCGAGTTTTTTTTTTTTCAAGATTATATTTTTTTATTATTATTTTTTTTTTCGTGACGATTCCAAAGGTTCATTATTGAAAATAATAAACCAAAAGTGGTAGGTCACGTGACGTATCAGAAAAATCACTTACACAAGTTGGGCATTTCCTTTTTTCGTGTTATTATTATTTTTTTGTAGGACCTCTGTATTGGACTTTTTGAAATTCTGTCTTGTTTAGGCTGTTTTGCCGAGAATAAAGCCTTTAATATATATGCATATAAACTGTGATCTGTGACTTCCAAAATCTTTTAAATTAATCAAAATTCGGCTAGTTTTAGACACTCTTGGAAGTCATGTCTTGGAAATTTGAAATGGCCGAAACCAAACACGCTAGACGTGTGAATTTTTTTTGCAAAGTTCTTCCAAATTTATTGTATTTCTGAAAATGTATCACAAGATGGGGTTCGTATTTAAAAAACAAAAGTTGGACCCCCTGGGGGCCACATGGGACCCGCCCCTGAATAATTGGTCACACCATCAGGAGGTTTAATTTGAGATATAACCTCAGTCTATAACTTTTCCTCGATTGATATTACATCTATTGAATGGCATAGGCGTTTTTATGGGAGGGGCCTTAACTCCCCAAAATTTTTTGGTCTTACACTAGATAAAATGGAAAAAAGTATGGTTTATATGTATGCTATGGTTATGCAGGTATTTTGTTCAGGCACAGAAAAAAGCAAGCCCCCCCCCCCACCGAGTTTTAGGTTAGAATTAACTATGATGAATGGGTTCAAAGAAGAAAGGGCAAACTGATGAGTTTTTGTCCACTGCTTTCACTTTTAGTTGTCATCAAACATCTATTCTTTAAGGGTAATTGACAAGGGAGCCAGAACCATGTTAAGACCCTTTCTCTTTGAAATACATAACATCATAAAAATTACTTCGTTCATTTCTCTTTTGGA
Source organism: Pachypsylla venusta (assembly GCA_012654025.1). Lineage (NCBI taxonomy): Eukaryota > Metazoa > Arthropoda > Insecta > Hemiptera > Aphalaridae > Pachypsylla > Pachypsylla venusta. The sequence continues at coordinate 626,655 of CM022880.1, read as the reverse complement.
CCCATTCTATATATCGACAATCCTGGACATGCGCCGATATAGGGCCCCCTCTCAGTTTTTTTCAAGCGGGCGGTGTTTCTCAAATTTCATTATACCTAATAACGTAAAAATTAAAAATCAAAGCAAATGAATGGTGATCTGCTTTGCTTTTTATCCCATTGAGTGAGGGGTGGGGTGGGGGGACACGGGCCCCTAAATAATTTCCAATCCTGAGACTAAATGGAAATACGTAAATAAAAAAATTGTCCAAAATTCTGTCATCTTCTTTTCGTCATCAAGCTTATAAATTCGCGTATCACACTTATGAAAGATATTTGTGGTAAGCTCTACAGCTTTTCACAAGTATCGTACCTCGATAAACATTGTATTAAAAAGTACTGCCCAGGACGCGAAACCCCGGTCTCTAGGTTACGAGTCCCTCCTCCCTCCAAATTTTCTATTATTAGGTATATTGTACAATTGTGCCACCAACCAANCCCCCTCCCCAAACAAGAGGGCTATATCCGCGCATGATCCTGGGCCCAGCAGTATAGACAAGGATAAATTAATAGTGATGTTTGATTTTAATATCCCGAATAAGCAAATCTGTTGGTCACCGGAAAGTATTGTTTCCTTTGTAAATGCTGATCGTTATAAGTAGTATATGCATATTTAGTTTTCTCAATATCGGTTATCTGTGGAATTGGTTTTGCCCTCATCGAATAATATTCCTCAACGTCTTCATCTTTTGGCAATGGTTTATTGAGATCTTCAGGTACGGGACGTCCATCTGGTAATAATCTTACAACCATTGGTCCTCCTTGAATGTAATTACTGGGAGATGCTAATTCTTCAATGTTAGATGAAGCAGAACCCAAATGATTTTCATTGGTGCTGGGTTCTGTAACAGAAAAAAAATGGGGTAAAAATTAGGGTATTAATTTTATTGGCGCACCATGAATTGGTGCTGGGTTCTGTAACAGATGAAAAAAGGGGGTAAAAAATAGGGTATTAATTTTATTGGCGCCCCATGGTGACATTACTTACTTACTTTGAGTTAGTAAGCAAGTAGAATAGGAAGTAGAAAAGATCACTGAAGTTAAGCAATGTCGGGCGTGGTCAGTACTTGAATGGGTGACCGCTTTGGAACACCACGTA
>CM022880.1:586042-597252 GCA_012654025.1 Pachypsylla venusta | reverse complement strand
GTGACGATTCCAAAGGTTCATTATTGAAAATAATAAACCAAAATCAGGGGTTTTTGAACACCCCGTACAAATACAGTTGGGGGGTAATGTTTTTTTTTTTTTTTTTTTTTTTTCGTGACGATTCCAAAGGTTCATTATTGAAAATAATAAACCAATAAATAAAATAAAATTACCCCAGGCAAAATGTCATCCTTTGAAAGTGGCCACAAGTTCAAACTATCACCGGCGACTTCGCTTACCTTCGCTTACTTCTCACAATATCCATTGAAACTGTGTAAAAACTCGTATTTCTCTGATCAACATTGATTTGGAGCAGAGTTTTTTCAGGGCTGAATGCGCCTCCTAACGCCAAACCTTCTTTTTACAAGGGACTAGGACCGTCACCTAATGGAGCTGGCTTGCTCCCCTCGATGGCTACATTTTGAAGAAACTTAGTATTAGATATTTATTCTGTTTTTAGAATTCGCTGACGATTTACAGCCCAATGGACCTGGGGATTCATGATGACCATTCTAATCGAGTGAGGTCTATGTTTCACAAAACTTCGAGTTACAAACAATTTATTTTTATTTTTCGATAAGAAGAAAAGTATAATTATCGATTGGCAAAGTGGTCACAATAAATAATACGATTTGTTCTTATAAAGATCTGATAAAAATCAATAAATTGACAACACAACTGGTTCTGCCTCTTCGAGTTTATCATAAAAGCATTTTTTAAAGTCGATACTATACTTGGTACAACCAGGGATGGTTCTTATAAAGATATAATAAAAATCAATAAATTGACAACACAACTGGTTCTGCCTCTTCGAGTTTATCATAAAAGCATTTTTTAAAATCAATACTATACTTGGTACAACCAGGGATGGTTCTTATAAAGATCCGATAAAAATCAATAAATTGACAACACAACTGGTTCTACTTCTTCGAGTTTATCATAAAAGCATTTTTTAAAATCAATACTATACTTGGTACAACCAGGGATGGTTCTTATAAAGATCTGATAAAAATCAATAAATTGACAACACAACTGGTTCTACTTCTTCGAGTTTATCATAAAAGCATTTTTTAAAGTCAATCCCTCATTACATCCCTGATTAAAAAAAAAAAAAAAACTAAAATTATTTGAAAAGCTTGAAAGAAAATCTACAAAAAATCTACAAAAACCTATCCTGTGTGGGATCATCAAAATAACAAAATGACGGCCATTTGAAATATTCAAAGATTTTCTCAACAAAAAAAAAAAAAATTTCCTCTCATTTAATAGAACCCAACTATTTTTTGTTTCGATGACTTTGTCAAAAAAAAATGAAGTCTTATGTCACTTTTTGAACGCAGAATGATGCAAGGTCAGTGATTTTTTTTTTTTTTTTTGTAATGGATGATGTTGAATTGTTGATATGTGGAAGTGAAAAAATTGTGGTTGACTCTCATCTAAAGACTGAACTAAATATAATTCAGTCAGTGGAAGATGAGAGTAATGGTTGATGATGATTATGGTGATGATAATGATTATGGTGATGGTAATGATAATGATTATGGTAATGATGATGATTATGGTGATGATAATGATATGGTTTTGTTTGATTATGTTCTTATAATTAATTTATAAGAACTCATTGTTTTTGCACCTGCGATCAAGTTATAAAAAAAAAAAAAAAAAAAAAACATCAGAGCTGTAATAAGGGAAATATGACCGATTCAAAAATAAAACAGAACACCCTGTAACTTTGTAACAAAAAGCTCAAATTAAAAATCGATAGAAGAAAAGAATATTTGTTTTTTGCTCATATTATAGCACCTATACCGTTGGACACAACCGCCTGTTACACCCTGTACAACAAAATCATTTCAACCAATCAAAAATATCGAATTGAAACATATTTTCGAAGACGATTCGTGTTCTCACGTGTGGACAATGGACATCGGTCCTATGGTGTAACACTGTTGTGTTCACACGTTTGAACACATTGTCCTGGTTCGGTATGTGTTGACTCATCAAGATAATCCGCCCCTGTTAAATAAAAAAGACAAAGAGTTCATTTGGTTTGATCCGTCCCTGTTAAATAAAAAAGACCAAGAGTTCATTTGGTTTGATCCGTCCCTGTTAAATTAAAAAGAGCAAGAGTTCATTTGGTTTGATCCGACCCTGCTAAATAAAAAAGACAAAGACTTCATTTGGTTTGATCCGTCCCTGTTAAATAAAAAAGACAAAGAGTTCATTTGGTTTGATCCGTCCCTGTTAAATAAAAAAGACCAAGACTTCATTTGGTTTGATCCGTCCCTGTTAAATAAAAAAGACCAAGAGTTCATTTGGTTTGATCCGTCCCTGTTAAGTAAAAAAGACAAAGAGTTCATTTGGTTTGATCCGTCCCTGTTAAATAAAAAAGACCAAGAGTTCATTGGGTTTAACCGCCCCTGTTAAATAAAAAACAAAGAGTTCATTGGGTTTGATCCGTCCTGTTAAATAAAAAAGACAAAGAGTTCATTTGGTTTAACCGCCCCNGGTTTGATCCGTCCCTGTTAAATAAAAAAAACAAAGAGTTCATTTGGTTTGATCGCAGATAATATTGCCCAGTTGACAATACGAGAAATACCTAATCAACTTAGAGAGACAGACAAACGTTACATAAAAAAACAAGTTAGTATCGACTTCTGTTTGTGTATCTAGATATGGACAATGGACGTTGAGGATCGGAAGACCAACGGCCGAGTAATCCTAGTAGTTCTCTGAACTGTAGACCTCACTCAAATAATAGGACAGCCAGCGTCTATGGCACGTTGAATACACCAGTTCCCGATAGATCACTGAAGTTAAGCAAAGTCCAGTGAGGTTGTACCATATAGGTGTACACGTGACCTAACCAAAAATAATTAAAGAAAACATAGGTACCTGATTTTTCCCGATAGATCACTGAAGTCAAGCAACGTCCAGCGAGGTTGTGCCATATAGGTGTACACGTGACCTAACCAAAAAATAATTAAAGAAAACATAGGTACCTGATTTTTCCCGATAGATCACTAAAGTCAAGCAACGTCCAGCAAGGTTGTGCCATATAGGTGTACACGTGACCTAACCAAAAATAATTAAAAAAAACATAGGTACCTGATTTTTCCCGATAGATCACTGAAGTCAAGCAACGTCCAGCGAGGTTGTACCATATAGGTGTACACGTGACCTAACCAAAAAATAATTAAAGAAAACATAGGTACCTGACTTACGAAAGTTACGAGTGAACTGTACACCTCACACACCAAAAACTAGTCATTCCAATTCGATAAACCTAACAAATATTAAGTTTCATTCGATCATACCAATCGTCATCGTTTAAAATTAAACCACTTTTCGTTGGGTCCCTGTGGCCTTCGCTAGGACATCAGGGTCAATACTGCACACATAATCACATCCGATGTATGATGCATGTAATCCAGCTGGACTTAGTAATCCGCCCTCGTGCAACATGCAACAAGACAAATGCATAGAGCATAGAATAGGATAAGTTGCATTCTAACAAACTGAAGACCACCAGAGAGACAAGGCAGCAGGCAGCTTATGGCAATAATAAAATGCGCGACTAATTAACTATGGTGACACTTTGCAAAATTATGTGGGTAGATCAAGATATGCATTCATAAATTTAAATATAAAGACACCTCCAACTCGTGAGTTGATATCTGGTTCTAGGATATAACTTGAGTTCATAAGTGGGCCCTAATTGGTAAAATCGGGCAATATCGGGTATATAAAGACACCTCGAACTCGTGAGTTGATATCTGGTTTTAGGATATAACTTGAGTTCATAAGTGGGCCCAGATTGGTAAAATTGGACGATATCGGGTATATAAACTTATATAAAGACACCTCCAACTCGTGAGTTGATATCTGGTTTTAGGATATAACTTGAGTTCATAAGTGGGCCCAGATTGGTAAAATTGGACGATATCGGGTATATAAACTTATATAAAGACACCTCGAACTCGTGAGTTGATATCTGGTTTTAGGATATAACTTGAGTTCATAAGTGGGCCCAGATTGGTAAAATTGGACGATATCGGGTATATAAACTTATATAAAGACACCTCGAACTCGTGAGTTGATATCTGGTTTTAGGATATAACTTGAGTTCATAAGTGGGCCCAGATTGGTAAAATTGGACGATATCGGGTATATAAACTTATATAAAGACACCTCCAACTCGTGAGTTGATATCTGGTTTTAGGATATAACTTGAGTTCATAAGTGGGCCCAGATTGGTAAAATCGGGCGATATCGGGTATATAAAGACACCTCGAAATCGTGAGTTGATATCTGGTTTTAGGATATAACATGAGTTCATAAGTGGGCCCAGTTTGATAAAATTGGACGATATCGGGTACATAAAGACACCTCGAACTCTGAGTTGAAATATGATTTTAGGATATACATGAGTTCATAAGTGGGCCCAGATTGGTAAAATTGGACGATATCGATATGAGCGTGATGACGAAAAAAAGTGCCATGACGGATGACAGAATTTTCGAAAAAAATGTATTTATCTACGTATTTCTATTTAGTATCAGGATTGGGAATTATTTAGGGGCCCGTGCCCCCCCCCTCCCTCTCAATGGGATAAAAGACACATCGGATCACCACTCATTTGATTTTTTTTTTAAAAAATTAAGTGATTAGGTATAATGAAATTTGAGAAGCACGCTTAAAAAAACTGGGGGGGCACGTGCCCCCCGTGCCCTCCCCTATATCTGCGCATGGGTATACCAAGACAAACCGAGAACTCTTGAGGAATTGAAAGACGCTATTCGAAATGAAGTCAACCGGATCCAATAGGAAATGTTGCAGAACGTATGAAGGAGTTTCGAAAAAAGAATGGACAAATGCATCGAAGGAGTAGGCGGTTATATGCTGGATGCAGTAGCGGATACCGGGGGGGGGGTAGGGGCGATCGCCCCCCCACACTCAGCTTAGCTCCATAGAAATTTGTGTTTAAAAGAAAACGCATTCATGTTTCAATTTCGTGTGTGAAATATTCATACTAAAAAATTACAGATTCAATTTCATTAATGAATATTGCTAATTGCGAAGTCTGTTAGTTAATAGTCGAGCTATTTTCCTTGAACATCTTGTATAGACTTATTTCCTAAAAAAATCATTTTTAACAAGTACTAAATATCACATCAGATTTGAGCTCAACGCTTGATCGCCCCCCCCCCCTCCTCCCTCAACTGAAGACCTTTATCCACTACTGGCTGGATGTAATTTTCAAGCACTGACAAGACAAACAGGTAAGCCTAAAAAAAATTCAGTCATTTGTATCTATTACAATGACGTTGATCAGATTCCTCTAGGATGAACAGGACCGGAGATATTAATTTTTCAAATTCATACGTTTCCCTCAATGACCCTGTAAAATAGGGAAGCATGCACTGTAAAATCTTCTAATTTATTTTTCTCTTTTTCCTATTTTTCAGACTGCTCCAAAGTTATGTTAGTTTATGGATTAACAAATTTGGCTAAAATGGATGATCAGAAATTAGATGTTATGGATCCATACCAAAGGGGAGCGTCTCAAATCAGTAAGTAATCCTAAATTAGATGTTATGGATCCATACCGAAGAGGAGCTTCTCAAATCAGTAAGTAATCCTAAATTAGATGTTATGGATCCATACCGAAGAGGAGCATCTCAAAACAGTAAGTAATCCTAAATTAGATGTTATGGATCCATACAAAGAGGAACGTCTCAAAGCAGTAAGTAATCCTAAATTAGATGTTATGGATTTATACCAAAGAGGAGCGTCTCAAATCAGTAAGTAATCCTAAATTAGATGTTATGGATCCATACAAAGAGGAACGTCTCAAAGCAGTAAGTAATCCTAAATTAAATGTTATGGATCCATACCAGAGAGAAGCGTCTCAAATCAGTAAGTAATCCTAAATTAGATGTTATGGATCCATACCAGAGGAGCGTCTCAAATCAGTGAGTACCGAATCCTAAAGGTAGCATCACACACTATTTGTCCTTTTTTTTACTTCAAACAGTACCAAACAGTGTAATCGACAAATATATTTGGTCAAATTCTCTTGTGGATTGTATTTGATCAATCACAAAAGGCACACAGATCCCTTTTAGTATGTATGTGCGTAATAAGAAAGGAAAATATCGAAAGTTAAAATGGGAGTAAGTTACCGCCAAAAATGACGCTTTTTAGGGGATCTTTTGGTATTTTTTTCTGGACAAACTAAAGGAGATAAGAAAAATGACCCCATAAAAAATATAAAATTTGAAATTTTTCGGTTTCTCCTCGATTTATGGACGGTTTTCACCACCAAAAATGGGAATTGAGAAGTATCACTTAGGAATGAGCGAAAAAGCGGAAATTTAATACGAAGGTGTTCCGCAGCACAAAAAGTAATATCTTTGAGTAAAATATTGAATTTTCTAAATAGGAGCCGTGCTCTTCCTGGGGGGTCGGTTCCACCAAAAATCCAAACTTGAGTATCTTGAAATTGTTGTTGAATTTCGTAACCACAGGCAAACAGCTACAGGGTGTCTACCAAATCGTCAAAGTGAAATTCCCTTACTTTTCCAGGTTTTTCAGTCTACTTTTCCAGATTTTCCAGTGTACTTTTTCAAGATTTTGACTCCCCCAACTGACTTCAAAAAACACAATATTGGGGCCCAATGCCCCCAAAAACTAAGGGCCGCAGGCGAAATTTTTTAGGAAAAGCATGTTCACGCATAAAATTGGCCATTGAGATAAAAAAAAAATCAATTTGAAAAATCCCCTGACTTTTGGCATTTTTTCCTAAATTCCCTGACTTTTCCAGTCTCCTAAAATTCCCTGACAATTCCAGGATTTCCAGTCTGGTAGACACCGTGAGCTAGTATATTACAAAAACCTCCTAAATAAGCTGAAACTTATGTATGTGTATTTTATTTTCTCCAGTTTGGGAACATATGATGAAGGATACGCCTATGGAAAAACCATCTACTCAAAAGCCAACAGATCAGGACTACATTGACTCTTATGGTAAGTGTTAGGGATGGGTTAGTCATCCACTAGTCGAGTCATGACTCGAACCACTCACGAGTCGACTCATCTTTTTGAAATGAGTCGACTCTTCAAAGAGTCAACTTTCNTAGGCGTGTAATTTTTTTTGCAAAGTACTTCTAATTCTATTGTCTTTCTGAAAATGTATCACAAGATAGGGGTTCGTTTTTAAAAAAAACAAAAGTTGAACCCACTGGGGGCCACATGGGACCCGTCCCTGAAAAATTGGTCACACCATCAGGTGGTTTAATTTGGGATATAATTAAATTAAAATAATTATAAGAATCGTATATAATACCATGGGATATAATACCATGCAAAATTTCAAAACTCCACATAAAACCGTTCAAAAGATATTCAGGTGGTCTCGAACTTTTGGGACACCCAGTATTGCAATGATACATTCACTTGACAGCATACGTGTTGACAGGGATGGGGATTTGTCTAGTTGCGATTTTTTAGTTAAAAGATTTTACGTACAACAAAAATGGTCAAATTCATTGGAGTCGTTTTCCATATAAATCGGTTACGAGCATTTAAAAGAACAAAATTGTTTTGCTTTCTTCTTCAAGTTACTCCTAGAAGGAATACAAGTCAAACATATAATGGGTTCCGTGCTAGAAAAGTAAAACCGGAACATTCCTAAAACTAGTTTTGCCATAAGACTTTTTCCCGGAAACGATAGGTCTAATTGAAATTACTCGCATGTATTCATAGATTGTGTATTGGTGTGATCATAACGTCTACAAAAAATAAAAACCTCAAAAACATAGTAATCACAGCATTACAAGGTGCGACAAAAAATATTGTAGAATGAAAAATTAACTATAAATGTTTGCATCTGTCAAGAACAGTCATTGGTGTCCACTGGAAAATGATGTATGGGTAGTTGGGTAGTGTCTTAAAAAAAGGCCAAATTTTCTGAACGAATACAATGCTTTATCTTCTATATGCTATGGTATTGAAGAGAAAGTAAAAACCTAGAGAATAAAAAAGAACCCATGACCGCATTTATTGATTTTTTCNTCTTGTATTCTAACACAGTGTTGGGTGGCAGATTTAATACTCTTCTTAACGTATCTCTAATCCTATTGGTTGTATAGACATCCGATGATGTTTTATTCCATATTGATATAATATCTTCTTGAAATCTAACGCTAATCACTGTTCCACATATTTCATCTCCAACCATGAATTGTTCTCCTAACATAGCTAATATTAAATTTTCCCAACATCTTGAAGCTATACCTTTCCTTAATCGAATTAACCATTTACCACCATTTTTATTAGAATCATCTTCCCACATTGGTTTGACACCTGAAAAGAAAGGGAATGTAATTTAAATTATGTTTTTTTTTAGGTGTAAAAAAAAAACTAAGAGAAGCAGAGTATTCTGAATTTTTATCGAACACCTTTGGGAAATACCCTCCTTTTACAACTTTTTGCTGTAATCAACAGCAGCTAACTGATTGTCCTCACGATTCCGATTGCACTCCAAAACAGCCAACAACACGTGGTGTCCCCAAGTGATAATACAATATGTTGGTTCAATTTGGATCTAGTTAGTACTCGAAGTTGGGATAATCCCTAACTTCGAGGGAAATGTGATTGAAATAAAAAAAAATAAAAATACATGTGCAAAGATGGCAGTGTTTAAGGTTATCAGATCAAAGACTCTTAACAAGAACATTGCAAATGTATATTTTCCTCTAAAGCAAAAAATGCACGGTACGATATACCTGAACACATGTAACAATGTCTATTCAGGTTTACCCCTTTTCCCCTTTACGACCTAACTGTAATCGATGTTACACATGTAACAATATACCTGACAGGTTAACCTTCTTGTTGTAGCGGTTTACCTCTCGTAATCGACTGAACTGACGACAATTGTTTGATACGAAATTATTGAAAATGTTTCGATGTTCCTTTGCTATGTGTATCATCCCGGTGTGTAGAACCGGCGATTTCGAGACGAAACATTAACCTGTTCATTTATGGTAAATATGTATTTTAGGGAACCTTTCAAACATGTCGAAAAAAAGAGAGGCATGACCGTGAAAACGTTTCCTAACCTCTCAATTTTTTAAGCCAAGGTCTGTTACGGCTCCCTTAACCCAATTAGAGAGGTTAGAAAACGTTTTTACGGCCATGTCCATCTTTTTTTTCGACCATTTTTGAAAAGTTCACCTAAAATACATATTTACCTCTTTATGTCTATCCAATGTACATACAGCTTGTCGCGAAGGCCGGCGCAACATAATATCTTTTATCAATATATCACAATGTATCTATAACTCAGACACTTTGTAGTAATGTGACAGCTGAGTTAGATGATATACCCTATTATTTTCACTTCAGATACTTACCTACTTTAAACAGATGTAAATCACTATTACTTTGAAAATCATTCGGTCTTATTAGATGCGTATATATTTCCCAGAATTGTTCTACAGATCCAAACTTTTGTATAAGTTTTAAATTATCATTATAAGATTGAACTGACGTCAACTTCCCTGGTGTCCTCTTACTATACCAAAACCAATACTGGTATTGGAGTTTATGATGATGTGATGGAATTACTAATGGTAAATCTTCCATAGATATTTCTTCTCGTTTCAAATCTGTTTCTTTAAATTCAACATTTTTTAATACCATTTTAGACATTATGAAAACAAAAAAAAATCTAGGTATTTATTTAGGAAGAAAAAATTGTGAACACAAAATATTGTATAAGACAATAACAACAATAAGTACTAAATTTTCAAAAGAACGATTATTTCAATATTCAAAAATAAATTAATTAATTAACAAATCACAATGATAAAATACTTATTTGTAAATACACAATTTATAATGAAATAATTAAATTTTAAAATTATTTTCTAGTATCTTTCGTGGACAAGAATCTGAAAAATGTGTGTTGTGAAGTGAAGTTGAATGTTTTTGTTTTGAATTTGTAATATGAGAAGCTAGCTCTAAGCTGATTGATAATGGAAGGGGAAAGGTCACGTGTTTGTTGAGAAGCTAGCTCTCAGCTGATTGATAATTTTTTAGGGATTTTTGTCGCGTGCGGCGTGACACATCGCGGGAAAAATTCCACCAACCATATTTTTATTTTTTCCACTTCTCTTTTGTTTTGTTTTTAACTTTTTATGTTTACTTGTTAGCTTTATTGACATATTTTAACCCCCCTCGACAGGTTAGGAAACGTTTTCACGGCCGTGCCTTAATAAGCATTTTTTTTCCCCTTTTTTTCCCCAAGCGGGAAAAATATTTTGAACGTGGGATTTTTCCCTTGTTCGAGGACCCTCCGGTTCTTCCCTAAGTCGGACCCCTTGTTTGTGAAAGCGGCGCCAGACAGAGAATCCTGGACAAGAAACGAGGGATTTTCGAACACGCGGGATTTTTCTCATTTGTGGCTTGCAACTTGCAATATCTCTCCGGCCGCCCCTTTTGTTTATAACTTTTATGTTTACTTGTTAGCTTTATTGACATATTTTAAAGTCTCCAGACAGGTTAGGAAACGTTTTTACGGCCATGCCTTGATGAGCAATATTGCTGCAGCACGAAACTGATTAAAAAGGGGAGAAATATTAAGGATATGATGGGATTAAAAGTGGTGGGATTTGGGAAAAAGGGATTTTCCCTGCCCAGGATTTCTGTCATATGCCGCACTCCGTGGTTCTTGAGAAGCTAGCTCTGAGTTATTGATAATGGAAGGGGAAAGGGCAAACGTCTTTGTTGATTGCATAAGTTAATTTTAGAAGGCGTTTTATTGCAATACGTTTAATATCTTCTGAATAATAGGTAGGTAATTGTATTTGATAGAAAAAAAATTGGATTTTTTTTTTTCGATCGTACCTACCTATTATTTTTGTGTTTTGACATACCGAAAGTACCTAATTAACTAGGTGTGTCCGTGGACAAAAACGGGCGGAGCCATCCGTTTCACCTCAAATTTTCGGGCACCACATCAACTTTAGCATATTGCTCCATTATTCCGTTAAAACAAGATTTTTTGAGAATACCGCACCTTTCTTGATTGCATCATGCCGTTGAGTAGTAGGTCCTATTTAAAACGCAAAATAATCGGCCGAAAAATCGGAAACGGTTCAAGATATTGTTCCGAAAATAGATGTATGCACCCTTGGGGGTAT
>CM022880.1:572394-583649 GCA_012654025.1 Pachypsylla venusta | reverse complement strand
TTTGGTTTCAAAATGGCGGCCATTTGAAATTTTCAAGATATGACATCCAAGACTTCTAAAACTAGGCGAATTATGTCTAAAAAACTGGTTCCTCGACATAGGTGTACTATGCTATCATTCAATATCCCATTGCAAATAATTCGCCTAGTTTTAGACACTCTTGGAAGTCATATCTTGGATATTTCAAATGGCCCCCATTTTGAAACCAAAAACGCTAGACGTGTGAAATTTTTTGCAAAGTAGTTCTACTTCTATTGTCTTTCTGAAAATGTATCACAAGATGAGGGTTCGTATTTAAAAAACAAAAGTGTGAACCACCGGGGGCTACATGTGACTCGCCCCTGAAAAATTGGTCATACCATGAGGTGTTGGCTTAATTTGGGATATAATACCATGCAAAATTTTAAAACACCACATAAAGCCGTTCAAAAGATATTCAGGTGGTCTCTGACTTTTGGGACACCCTGTATATTTACAATTAATAAGAGAATTTGATAGGGTACTTAGTCATCAAAAACAACATTAATATAATGTTATTTATGTTTGCATTATTTTAGAATGCAAAGATTAAGTTAGATAATATGTCAGTGAGATCTTATGAACAATCCAGAAACTTTTTAATAACATGTTATTCAATTTTGACCTAAACAATTTAAACATGAAATAAAAAAGTAAAAAAAAAGCCACCGTCTATGGCACGTTGAATACAACAGTTCCGGTTATATCACAGAAGGTAAGCACCGTCCAGCGAGGTTTTACTGAGACTATAGCCACCGTCTATGGCACTGTTGAATACAACAGTTGCGGTTATATCACAGAAGGTAAGCACCGTCCAGCGAGGTGGCATATCTTGTGAAACGAGCTAACGACATTATCACGTTGAAGACACTATTCGCAGAAAAGACCATATCCTCAATGTTTGTACTGCATTTCCCCCTTGACCTCTGAGTAGTTACCATACTTAAGGCTATAAGTCTTGTTTTATGGACTGACAAGGTAAGCTCCTAGAACCTGAATTATAACTTTTTGACTTTATGGACGATTGTATGCCATTGAGTAAGAAAATCATCTTCTTCTTTTACTGCACCTTATTAAGGCGCTCGAGTTCCATTCCTTGATTCTAACAAGCTCGGATCACACAGAACTGCACCTTATTAAGGCGCTCGAGTTCCATTCCTTGATTCAAACAAACTCGGTCCCACAGAACTGCACCTTATTAAGGCGCTCGAGTTCCATTCCTTGATTCTATGAGAGAAAAAGATAACAAAATTACAACGTCCTAATTTGACTTAGAAGTTTATAAAAGAAAAACATCCACTCATTCCAGAATTGAAGAGAGATTTGTCAAAAAGTCAGATTCTGATAATTAATAGGTCTTTAACATCGAAGCACGCAACGTTGCGCTTTTGAAGAAGAATGATTTAGAGAGAAAAAGATAACAAAATTACAACGTCCTAATTTGACTTAGAAGTTTATAAAAGAAAAACATCCACTCATTCCAGAATTGAAGAGAGATTTGTCAAAAAGTCAGATTCTGATAATTAATAGGTCTTTAACATCGAAGCACGCAACGTTGCGCTTTTGAAGAAGAATGATTTAGAGAGAAAAAGATAACAAAATTACAACGTCCTAATTTGACTTAGAAGTTTATAAAAGAAAAACATCCACTCATTCCAGAATTGAAGAGAGATTTGTCAAAAAGTCAGATTCTGATAATTAATAGGTCTTTAACATCGAAGCACGCAACGTTGCGCTTTTGAAGAAGAATGATTTAGAGAGAAAAAGATAACAAAATTACAACGTCCTAATTTGACTTAGAAGTTTATAAAAGAAAAACATCCACTCATTCCAGAATTGAAGAGAGATTTGTCAAAAAGTCAGATTCTGATAATTAATAGGTCTTTAACATCGAAGCACGCAACGTTGCGCTTTTGAAGAAGAATGATTTAGAGAGAAAAAGATAACAAAATTACAACGTCCTAATTTGACTTAGAAGTTTATAAAAGAAAAACATCCACTCATTCCAGAATTGAAGAGAGATTTGTCAAAAAGTCAGATTCTGATAATTAATAGGTCTTTAACATCGAAGCACGCAACGTTGCGCTTTTGAAGAAGAATGATTTAGAGAGAAAAAGATAACAAAATTACAACGTCCTAATTTGACTTAGAAGTTTATAAAAGAAAAACATCCACTCATTCCAGAATTGAAGAGAGATTTGTCAAAAAGTCAGATTCTGATAATTAATAGGTCTTTAACATCGAANCGAGATATCTTCCCACCCCCACCGCATATTTTTGGGAAAATGAAAATTTACCCCATTTTTCGTTAAATTTTGGTCTGTAGCACACAAATGCTTCGTTTCACAGAAAAATCTAAAATAGAATATATCAAATTCGACACGTTGAATACAACATTTCTCGTCAGATCACTCATATTGAGCAGCGTCTGGCGTGTTCAGGGTGCACTCAGTCTTATGAGGACAACTAAATAGTCGTTGTTGATTGCAGCAAAAAGCAATGGAAGCTACACCTTTTTTTTTTAATCTAGTTAATAAAATAATAGGACGCTACACAAAAATGATCCAAAAATCAAATCAAATATTTTACAGAACGCTTGTTTAGAATGCTGTGTACTTATGCAACCTGCCGATCTCTGACAGTATCTTTGTCATTATAAATTTTATTCTCTTCATATATATCTTGGTGCCGCCTATTCATATCAATTTCATACAAGAAATTGAAAAATACAACATAGGTCAAAGTGTAATTTATTGTTGGCCGCTAATTAGCGGTTGAAGGCCGCTTTTTGGCGGTTCCGCCTAATACCAGAATGGAAAGAGCTAGAACTTGAAATTTGGTGCCAATTTATATCAATTTTATATAAGGAATTTATTTGTGTTAAAGCTAATGCTTTGTCACAATGCACTTCCCCATGTTATTACTAAATTTATTGTCTTCGCTTGGATTCGAACCAACAGCCTCCTGGTTACGAATGCGTCTTTCTTACCAACTGAGCTAATGAGGCTGACAGTTGAGTGATATATGGTACTCTTGCTAAGAGCAGGCTAGAGTATCTTCATTCCATCTAATCTTTGCACTTAAAGAAGAATATTGATTATGTTATCATTATTCACCGTTTCTCCCACAACCCCTTGTGGGAGTGATACAGCAGGAGAAGTAAGATTACTCTTACTATACCTGGAAGAAATAGAGGTAAAGTAAGGTCACTCACTTTACCTCTAGACAGTATCGAAAAATTAAGTAATTTCATGATTCGCAATTTTATATAAGATGAAANCCATCCAATCTTTGCACTTAAAGAAGAATATTGATTATGTTATCATTATTCACCGTTTCTCCCACAACCCCTTGTGGGTGTCATACAGCAGGAGAAGTAAGATTACTCTTACTATACCTGGAAGAAATAGAGGTAAACTAAGGTCACTCACTTTACCTCTAGACAGTATCGAAAAATTAAGTAATTTCATGATTCGCAATTTTATATAAGATGAAAAACAAAACTTAGGATGAAGTGTAATGTATCAAGAATTAAGAACTGTAATATATAATTGTATTTCCCCTCTGGGGAACCCAAAACGTGTTTTGGCATTGAAAACTCGACATCGAAAATTTCAGCCTATTACAATTCTTTTTCCTTTTTTATAGATAAGGAAAGTCGTGTGATGTTCACACCAAATTTTTTTAAGATAGTCTGTATAACTTTTCCATGTGAATTAATAATCGCCGAATATAGGTAAGCGGCTGGTAAGCGCCCGAAGATTTTATTGCTTCGTCGACATTTAAGTCATCTAGATAAATTTTGCAAAGCAGGAAGCGGAACAATCTTGGCACTCAAGCAAAAATGTGAAAGGAATTTCTATTTTAAATTCTAAAATTTAAAACTTATTATAAACTAGAAATATCTGAATAAATAATTGATTCTTCTATATACAGGGTGTAATAAATTAAAAGACAATCCAAAAAAATCTTCCAAACAGAGGAGCAAGTACATATTTTCATAAAGATATTATAACTACTAACCCACTATTCTTTTATGGCTTTATTTAACGTGACAGCATTTCCACAAATGTCAGCTCTTTTTGGTCGTTGGGTGGACCAACGACCAAAAATTGATGGCGCAATGAACCATCAATCCTTTATTAATTCCACAGTGTGCCTTAAAGCTCGCGAGTGTTTCTACATTTGGTAGGCAGCGCCTACCGATGTAAAAAAAATTGGAGAAAATCAAATAAAAACAAATTCTCATTTCAATAAGCAACATGAGAATACCCATGCTCGGATATAGCCCTCTTGTTTTGGGGGTGCACAATCGCACAATATACCTAATAGAAAATTTGGAGGGCGTAGGGACTCGTAACCTAGAGACCGGAGGTTCGAGGCCTGGGCAGTACTTTTTAATGCATTGTTTATCGACGTACGATACCTAATTTGGTAAAAGCTGTAGAGCTTAATACGACAAATACCTTTCATAAGGGTGATAAGCGATTTTATAAGCGTGATTACGAAAAAAAAGTGCCATGACGGATGACAGGATTTTGGACGATTTTTTTATTTCAGTATTTCTATTTAGTCTCAGGATTGGGAATTATTTAGGGGCCCGTGCCCCCTCACCACTCAATGGGATAAAAGACACAGCGGATCACCATTCATTTGATTTTTTAAAAAAATTAACGTGATTAGGTGTAATGAAATTTGGGAAACACCGCTCGCTTAAAAGAACTGGGGGGGACACTTGCCCCGACGGGCCCACCCCTATATCCGCGCATGATGATGGGAAATCAAATGTTTCTCTTNTATTGAAACCGCATTTAGAGAAATTTTCCAGTGGAAAAAAATAGCTTACTCTATTTTTTCTTTGCTTTTAGTTTAAATATTTTCAATGTTGATTAATGTACAAATATTTCAAATTGAGCACGAAAAGAAAATATCCCATCAATAAAAAATATTTTACGTTTCAAGGTAAGAAGAATAAAAAATTCGAGTTAAAAAAATAATGTAAAAAGAAGCGCCAATTTGGTACTTAGCGTTGACCGATTTTAATGAAATATAAGAATTTCTAATTCATTTTGTATCAACTACAAGTAAATTGATGAGTCACGAGCGTTTTCGTCTGTTCGACATCTCGTTCACTAACAGACGAAAGCGCTCGCGGCTCATCAATTTACTTGCAGTCGATACAAAATTAATTAGAAATTCTTAGATTTCAAAATGACTACAAACATCTTCGTTTCATTTTTCATCCTTTTTACAGATGTTTCATTTTTCATCTTTTTTACAGATGTTTCATTTTTCATCCTTTTTACAGATGTTTCAATTTTAATCCTTTTTACAGATGTTTCATTTTTCATCCCTTTTACAGATGTTTCATTTTTCATCCTTTTTACAGATGTTTCATTTTTCATCCTTTTTACAGATGTTTCATTTTTCATCTTTTTTACAGATGTCTCATTTTTCATCCTTTTTACAGATGTTTTGGTTTATTATTTTTCAATATCATTCCTCACCTCTAGAAGGTGCTCTATGTAAGTTTGGCGTGACCCAAGATTTTTCACTTCTCACAGAGAAGATATTACTAGAAAATGGGGATAGTAAACATTTTTAATTGATTTTTGAATTTATCTTCATAAGCATCATAATCGCTCATTTGCAGAAAGAGTGCGGATATATGGTTACATAACGTTTTTGAGTTATGGGTATCATCGGAAAGCTCCGATGAAGCGCTATCTAGTGGTGAAATCAAGTATTAATATCTCGAGCCAAAAAAAAAAAAAAAAAAATCGAAAAATCGATTTCGATT
Organism: Pachypsylla venusta; assembly: GCA_012654025.1. NCBI lineage: Eukaryota > Metazoa > Arthropoda > Insecta > Hemiptera > Aphalaridae > Pachypsylla > Pachypsylla venusta. Next base: position 577,831 of record CM022880.1, on the reverse strand, counting down.
ATTTGAGACAAATCGCTTTTAATTTTTCTAGATTGTTTCAAAATCAGTTAAAAAAAAATCTAAATGTATATATTCCTTGTGTTATTATGTCACAATGTAAGTGGGCATCATAGCATTACAAGGTATTTTCAACATTCACTCCAATATCACTAAGCCTAAGCTACACTTTAACAATTTCCTTATAATGTTGCAACTTTAACATAGCTACTCAATAGTCTCTAGGAGGCTGAGTTACCCCCAAACACAACCAGACCAAGTAGAAAATTCGAAAAAACCTTTTTCAAATTTTCGACCGTCCGGGAATCGAACCCGGAACCTCCGTGGTGCAAGCCGAGTATGATGCGCACTCTACCACGGAGTCGTCATCGCTCATTTGCAGAAAGAGTGCGATGTATGATTATATAGCGGTTTTGTGTTATACGTATCTTCGAAAAGCTCTGATGGAACTCTATCTAGTGGTGAAATCAAAAATTAAGTATCTCGAGCCCCAAAAAAGAAAATCGAAAAATCAATTTCGATTATATGAGACAAATCGTTTTTAATATTTCTATACAGATCGTTTCAAAATCAGTTAGCTTCATGTTAGCAGTTAGCTCTCTCAGTTGTTTTAAGTTTTATTGTGATAATTGATAAAAGTGATCTGTTCTTGTAAAAATCAGGCAAAGTTTCATTATTATTTTTATGATCAGAACGTGTCATAGCCATTTATCACATTCTTTCCATAAAAGATTCGTCTTAGTTTTTTTTATTAATTTGGGGTTAAAACGTTTTATAATCAAAATTGTAACATTATTGCCGAAAAATTTCGTAACTCTCTTCCGTATTCCGCAAATTTCAACCAGAAACCCGTCATCAGTAGGAAAAAAAAACAAAATACAGGTAAGGATAAGGAAATGACCTTTTTTCCGATATAAAATAATAATTTGTAACTCAAAGTTATTCAAAAAATAAAATCGCTATCCTGAAAAATGACCAAATATTACTCTTTCTGCAAATGAGCGTATTTATTATAGAGGGTGCTTTTTTTCAGTTCTATTTTGAATTAAATAAACTTACCTTTTCTCCTCGACTCAAAAATTCCCACATGGGTATAGCTGAACAATCCACATTTGGCAAAAGAAAGGCCAAAATTGGGACAAAAATAAATTGTAAACAGTTCATTGTAAAATAAATAAATAATTAAATTAAATAAATAAAATTTAAACTTAAAATATTGAAAGAAATTTTGAATTCATAAAAAAAAAATCGTTTTTTTTTTATTAAAAATAATTCCCGATGTGATCAGTTTGAACACTTGAATGAATCTGATAGGTAAAGACGCCGGTAACTGATAATAATTCTAACAAATGACGTCATAAACTAGACTGGTTCTTCACTTAGAAAACAAAAAAGAAAAAAGTTGTTTATTTATAAATAAAAACAACGAAGATATAATGCGTAAAAAACATAATATTATTTAAAATTAGATTAGATTGGTTACAGTCTGGCGCCTTTTTGTAAATTCCTCATCTACCCACGTTAGCAAGTTTGCAATTTAACGTAGGAATCACATTCTTATTAGAGACGCTAGACTTGACACAACTGATTAAAATAATGAAACCATACTGGGCACTGATAGAACTGACCAGTAAGACCTCTCTTTTGATAAAATATATATCACATTCTTATTAGAGACGCTAGACTTGACACAACTGAAGAGAATATTGAAACCATANAAAAAAAAAAAAAAAATTAAGTCAACAAAATGAGAACGTCCCAATTTGACTTAGAAGTTTTTAAAAGAAAAACAACCACGCATTCCAGAATTGAAAAGGAATTTGTCAAAAAGTCAAGATTCTCATAATTAATTTCTGTAGCCCATGGATAATTATTTGAAAAGAATAAAAAGCATAAAGGTAGGCGCAAAAACGAAAATGAGATTAACACAATGTTCAAATATGGCAATGAGTTTGTAAAGAAAAACAACCACGCATTCCAGAAGAATTTGTCGAAAGTCAAGATTCTGATAATTAATAGGTCTGTACTTCTTTAACCCAATGGATAATTATTTGAAAAGAATAAAAAGCATATACCTAGGTAGGCGCCAAAACGAAAATGAGATTAACAAAATGACAATGTTCAACTATGGCAATGAATTTGTAAAGAAAAACAACCACGCATTCCAGAAGAATTTGTCAAAAGTCAAGATTTTGATAATTAATAGGTCTGTAGCTCAAGGAAAATTATTCTAAAAATAAATATGGGTAGGACATAATCACATATCTGACCTAGCAACTGCCCACTCAGAATATTTCAATCAATAGCTTAATGATCTCCTTCAAATTGTTGAAATTAGTGTTGACTTGTTAGATCAACATCTTCTAGACGTCTTTCTCATATCTATAACCTTAAAATATTATTTTCATAATTAATACTAGCTGAGTACCCGAACTTCGTTTCGAGAAGATGAGAGAAAAATATGATAATAAATCTGGCTCCCACATTAATAATCATATCACCGAGGTAGAACCGTTTAAACGCGATCAGAGTATGCACATAGAATACATATTACATACACGTTTTTTAACCTATATGTAGGACATGGGGAGTAGTAACTATATATATCACATTCTTATTAGGGACGCTAGACTTGACAAAACTGAAGAGAATATTCGTACTCAAGTTGGCAAGCATTGGTTACTGTAACAATCACAACATGCTCAATGATTTTTCTTTTCCAAAGAACATAATTTAGTTTGGTATCTTTTATCTTTTAGTTCATTTTAAGGTAGGTCCACATAAGTGTAATACTGTAAAAGAATATGTACAAGTGAAATGTGTCTTTGCTCTTGAATTTTTATTATATTCTGATGTATTGATTCAAATAGACCTTGGAAGATAATAATTGAGTGGGCCTCCAGGACCTCGACATCCTATTATAATTACTAATTGATTGATTCACTCGTAATCAACGAAAGGGAAAAACGAGAGTTCAAGATATAAAAAAGAATTACTGGGAATATACCACCCAAAATTTTCCAGAAAAATATAAATTCCACTTTATCTTGTTTTCCGTCCCAGCAATGGTAGATTTTTGGATACTTAGAACGGCCAGACTGAATAAATTGAATTATATAGGCTAAAAGTAATTCTAATACAGCAATTATATAGGCTACAAGGAATTCTAAAGTAATTATATGGGCTACAAGGAATTCTACAGAAATTATATGGGCTACACGGAATTTTACAGCAATTATATGGGCTACAAGAAATTCCGCAGCAATTATATAGGCTACAAGGAATTCTACAGGAATTATATAGGCTACAAGGAATTCTACAGCAATTATATGGGCTACAAGGAATTCTACAGCAATTACATAGGCTACAAGGAATTTTACAGTAATTATATAGGCTACAAGGAATTTTACAGTAATTATATAGGCTACAATGAATTCTACAGCAATTATATAGGTTACAAGGAATTCTACAGCAATCATATAGGCTACAATGAATTCTACAGCAATTATATAGGCTACAAGGAATTCTACAGCAATTACATAGGCTACAAGGAATTCTACAGCAATTATATAGGTTACAAGGAATTCTACAGCAATCATATAGACTACAATGAATACTACAGCAATTATATATGCTACAAGGAATTCTACAGCAATTACATAGGCTACAAGGAATTCTACAGCAATTATATAGGCTACAAGGAATTCTACAGCAATTATATAGGCTACAAGGAATTCTGTAGCAATTATATAGATTACAAGGAATTCTACAGCAATTACACAGGCTACAAGGAATTCTATAGCAATTATATAGGCTGCAAGGAATTCTGTAGCAATTATATAGGTTACAAGGAATTCTACACCAATTATATAGGCTACAAAGAATTCTACAGCAATTAAATAGGCTACAAGGAATTCTACAGCAATTATATAAGCTACAAGGAATTTTGTCAAGGTGTTTTTTTTTTTTAAAAAAGTGAATCTATTATAGCCACTCAGAAGCCGATCCGCAAAAGGTATGTTTTGCACTCCACAGATCCAGTTCCTGATCGAAAAACAACTTTGAGTTGGGCTCACAATTTAGGACCACATCATCAGCTTTAGGCTGTATGCGGTTACGACCCAGCCAGCCAATCGTTCTCGTGAGATTCTGCAGGACATGTTCCCCGATCACGTAATCTCCTTACGGCATGATATTTTGTGGGCCCTTCTCTCGCCGGACTTGAGTCCCTGTGGGGTTAGTTCAAGTCTGAGGTCTATCGCTCTATGACCCTTGAAGTGTTAAAGGAGGCAATTCTGGAAGAAATCATCCAAAATGATGCGGGTATGCTGAGGAGAGTCATGGAAAACTTCCTCGAAAGACTCCAAATGTGCATCACTCGCCAAGGCCGTCATTTGGACGACATTATTTACAAAACATAGATGGAAAAAAGACTAGAATACAGAAGCTTACAGAATACCAAATAATTTTTCAAATATCTCATTTGGTTTTTATTTACCAGCTCTTTCAAATGTGGAAATACTAATTGCCGCACACTGTATTAGATACAAATACATTAAACCTGTTCCGTGTGGATCAACCTTTACAGATAATTCAATTCAGATCGATTGTAAGAGATAATTCTTTAGAAAACGCATACAGATCTCTCAAGGTTGTTAAAGGACGTTCTCATCAGACACGTTAAACACGCGCAACACGAAACATCCACAACACGATCTTAATACCTATAATACTGTACCTAAACAATGACTGATTCCAAAGTCACGAATCAGATTACAAACAGAATTAAACTTTTGTTATATTTTTGGGTAAACCCACAATACTAATCCTGAAGATATGTGAAGATTTACATAGTGATTAGCATACCAATGGTTTAAAATAATCATCTTCTAGTTTTGTATAGGTTGCTCATAAAGTCACGCCACGGAAAGTCCAAATAAAGAACCGAAATTAGATGAGGGTTTACTTAGAAACAGAAATTCAATTTTGAAGCGTCCAATTTTTGGATAATTAAAAAAAATGCCGTTTCTTTGTGTTATTATGTCACAACTTTGGTGCTCACTGCAGCATTGTAGGTCTATTAATCACTAGCCTATCAATAATGAAGCATAATCCAAATTGTTTCAATGATTCGTTCTGACCGTAGATTTACTCTTAGACTAATGGCTGATAAACTTAAAATTGATAAAGAATGTGTGAGACAAATTTTGCACGAAAATTTCAACATGACAAAAGTTTGCGCAAAAATAGTGCCCAAGAACCTGTCAGATAAGCAAAAGGAAGTTCGCAAAAATCTCTCTGCAGACGCCCTAAATCAGATCTTCTTAAAAAGAGTCATAACATGCGATGAATCATGGTTTTTTACCTCTGACCCAGAAAGGAAGCGCCAGTCCATGCATTGGAAGAGCCCAAATTCTCCGGGGATAAAAAAAGCTCGAAT
>CM022880.1:524476-536893 GCA_012654025.1 Pachypsylla venusta | reverse complement strand
TAAATAAAGTAGGTACACTACCCTACCTAATACTTTTGTTGATGTTTAACTTGACCATGTGCATAGCTTTCAACACTAAATAAAGTAGGTACACTACCCTACCTAATACTTTTGTTGATGTTTAACTTGACGATGTGCATAGCTTTCATTACTAAATAAAGTAGGCACACTACCCTAACCTAATACTTTTGTTGATGTTTAACTTGACGATGTGCATAGCTTTCAACACTAAATAAAGTAGGTACACTACCCTACCTAATACTTTTGTTGATGTTTAACTTGACGATGAGCATAGCTTTCAAAACTAAATAAAGTAGGTACACTACCCTACCTAATACTTTTGTTGATGTTTATCTTGACGATGAGCATAGCTTTCAACACTAAATAAAGTAGGTACACTACCCTACCTAATACTCAACATTATAAGCATTCGTGGTTGAGAGGTAGAGCTTCTAACTTTCAATCTAATAGATAGCCGGTTTGATTTCCGTCCGGAGCTGATTTTTCTCAAACGAAAGCATTTATTTTTGAAAAAAATATTCACCAAAAAGCGGGACATATTCATTCATTGCTTGAGTCAAAAGCAGGACATTTTAACGTCCCCAAGCAATTGCTTAGGAAACGGACCAAGGGTCTCCAAGGCAGGACGTATGATTACCCTACCCATACCAGTCATAGTTTGTCCCTAAAAAATATCCCTTAGTATAATTTGAAAATAGTAAATGATGTCAAAAGTGGACTGGGGTTGGTCATGTGGCAAGGATGTCGCCAGAGAAGTGGACCAAACTTGTGCAGGAATGGTATCCGAGAGGTGGAAAAAGAAGTCGAGGTCGCCCAACAACAAGATGGAGAGATTTAATCAGGAAGGTTAGAGGAACATTTTGGACACATGCCGTCCAGGATAGAATAAGTTGGAAGAAATTGGGAGAGGCCCTTGCTCCGGATGGGGATTCTTCGGGCTGATAGTGATGATGAAATGATGTCAAATTTTATTGGTCGTTGGGGATCGAACAAAGATCATCTGATACTTGTTGAGCGAGCATTTTTTAAACTTGCTAAATTGATTGTCAGTGTCCTCAAGACAATTATTTTGCTATCGTAATAGCGAAGCATTAGCATGAGGTATATTGGAATTGGATTAGAGTAATGACTGGAAATGAAATAATGTACAGAAATAATTACATCATCATTTCAATTAAGGCCACGTGTCAATCAACTGGTAGACACCTCAGATTGAATTCTAACACGACGCGACATTTAAATAATAACAATAAAATTATGTTTCAGAATTATTATTATTATTTTTTTTAAATTAGCTTAACGTCTCTTTAACATCTATTGATCATTCAAGACGGGGGTTTTACCCTCCATTCGCTGGAAACTTGCAAACCCATCACGAGGGCGTGAACCCACGTGGACACCCACATGGTACAACCTCGCTGGACGTTGCTTAACTTCAGTGATCTAACGGGAACTGGTGTATTGAACGTTCCATAGACGCTATTAAATCAGGTTTGTAAATTTTCAGAGCGTTTTTACTTTCCTTTTTCTTTTCATTTTGGTACCCAATACCCATATTTATTTAGTAAGTCTTATTAATATAGTATACATCGCAAACAATAAGATATGAAATGAGGATGACGTCAGGCCCGATGAGAGGGGGGATTCTCCCCCCCCCCAGACCCAGGATTTTCTAAGAGCCCCAGTGAGAAAATTATCCAAATGAAATTTTCCATGTTTTATTCTGAATAATAAATAAATCAACTTTAAAGTTTTGAAACATTTTCAAACACACAAACTCAGAAGTTTAGCGATAGTGGACTAATATGGGACAATGTCTATTGCTGGACACTGATTTTAAATATAGTGCGACCTTTCAGCTTGTACAGCAAATTTTTAAAAAAAAGCCAAATTAAAAAAAAAAAAAAATGTTCTTTCTAAAACAATTTGAGAGATAAAGATAAATTATATAAAAAGAAATAGGTAAATTTGTAAAATAAATATAATTTATTATTTACATCAAATGCACATTTCTTTAAAGCAAAATTAGGATCACCTTTGGCCTTTGGTATATAATCGCGGGGAAGGTAACGCTAGGATAAATATGACCTAATCTATATTCTATACTTATAAAACGCAAAGCCCAGTTGGTATACTGACTGACTGATAATCAACGTAGCTCCACGATGGCTAAACGTAGAGACTTGAAACTTGGCACACAGATCCCTTTTAGTATGTAGGTGCGTAATAAGGAAGGAACGTTCAGGTGGAAGTAAGTTACCGTCAAAAATTACGCTATTTAGCGGGTCTTTTTGCAATTTTTTCTGGACTAACTGAGGGAGATAACGAAAAATGACCGAGAATAGACCCCCCCCTCCCAAATAGTATATAAGGACCCCATAAAAAATATAAAATTTGAAATTTTCCGATTTCTCCCCGATTTATGGTCGATTTTCTCCACTAAAAAATCGGAATTGAGAAGTAGCACTTTGGGATGAGTGAGAAAGCTGTACAAAAAGTCATATCCTTGAATAAAAATTTGGAGCGTTAAATTGAAGCTTTAATTTCGTGATCTCGAAATTGTTGTTGAATTTCGAAACCGTAGCGGAGCAAGGGAAAACAGCTAGTTATTATATAAAGTCCCGAGGAGACAAAATTTGGCATACATATCCCTTTTAGTATGTAGGTGTTCAAGTGGGAGCAAGTTACCGCCAAAAATGACGCTTTTTAGCGGGTCTTTTTGTAATTTTTTTCTGGGCAAACTAAAGGAGATAACGAAAAATGACCGAGAATGGACCCCCCAAAATAGTATATCGGGACCCCATAAAAAAAAATTCCGGTTTCTCCCCGATTTATGGATGGTTTTAATTACCAAAAAATCGGAATTGAGAAGTACTACTTCGGGATGAGGGAGAATGCTGATATTTGATACAAAGGTGTTCCGAAGTACAAAAAGCCATATCCTTGAATACAATATTTAATTTTCTAACTAGGAGCGGTGCTCTCTCTAGGGGTCGGTTCCACCAAAATTATATCTATAATCGATTTTACTGGCAGTTTTCCAAGTTTTACAAAGAATATCAAAATTAAGAATTAGGTGACATCATCGTATTTGATTGTTTAAGTAGTTCGGATTTACGACAGTTGACATACAAGAGACCTACTCTTAATAGTTGACCTTAAATTGACCTTCATAAATTCATCAAGGTCACCATGACACATGTCTTGTTTAATAACTTGTCTTTAATGACAAATTAATCACAATATGTTTAGGGTCCCAATATTGCGAGAGATTTGATCATAAGAATGTCCGGGATGTTCAAGTACAGAATGCGACAATTAGTTCTCCCACTTTTCAAAAAATCGTGGGAGGGGAAGTAATAGTGAGAAGAGCGTAGGGTTTGTGGTATTCAACACAAAATGACATCTAGTTTTTAGATATTGCAATAATTTGGTCGCGCGAGCATCGTGTGTTCGTTGTCAAGGTGTTTTTTAAAAAAGTGAATCGATTATGGCTACTCAGAGTGCGTTCCGCACAAGGTATGGTTTACAATCCACAGATCCAGTTCCCGAACGAAAAACCATTTTGAGTTGGTTTCACAACTTTTAGGACCACATCATCAGCTTTAGGCTGTATGGTGCTACGGTATATGTTCCCCAATCACGTGATCTCCTTACGGCATGCATTTCGTGGGCCTATCGCTCGTCGGATTTGAGTCCCTCTGACTTCTTTCTGTGGGGTTTCCTCATGGCTGAGGTCTTCAAACACCGCCCTGGGATTTTTGAAGAGCTCGCCGGATTTGAGTCCCTCTGACTTCTTCCTGTGGGGTTTCCTCATGACGGAGGTTTTCAAACATCGCCCTGGGACCTTTGAAGTCTTAAAGAAGGCAATTCTGAAAGAAATCATCCAAATTGATACTGGTATGCTCACGAGGGTCATGGAAAACTTCCGCGAAAGACTCCAAATGTGCATCACTCGCCAAGGCCGTCATTTGGACGACATTATTTGCAAAACATAGATGAAAAGAAAACTAGAATACACAAGCACTCAGAATAAAAAATAATTTTTCAAATATCTCATTTTGTTTTTATTTACCAGCTCTTTCAAATGTGGGAGAACTAATTGTTGCACCCTGTAGAATATTCAAGTTCCATTGGAACTACAAACTTAGAAAAACAAGGGGAAAAGAAAGTAGCAATCATATTATTATATTAATGATAATTTCGAAAATTTCGAGATTTTCGTTATTAAATATACGAGTTCTTGTAAGATCACTGTTAAGCAACATGTAGCGAGGCGACACTGAATTGATGGAACTGAAATTTTCTCTAATGGCTGGCGCTCCAAATCAGGTCCAATCTTAATAATAGTAATGCTATATGATTGCTCTTCCCTTACTCTACCATTTAGTTTTACAATCATCAATTGAAAAAACTTCACTTCCACTGCAACATGCACTGCAACTCAAATTTCACGTCTCTTAAAACATAGTAAGTCATGTTTTGGTATGCATTTCTGTTTAAAATTTTAAATGACTAGATTTGTTTGGCACGAAGTTCGTTCAGATTAATTCTTCTAAATCAGTTTGGTTTTTGACTAGATTAAAATAGAAATAAATTTATCATAGTACCTATCTACTGCTCAAAGTACAACATAATAATAAAATGAGTATTGGTGCATGATACAAGGGCGTAGCCAGCATCTGGCCTAGGGGGGAATGTGTATCAAATGATCATGTCACAAGAAACCCACGCAAAAGAAGCCATTCAGGATTTTTTGGCACGAAGTTGGTTCAGAATAATTCTTCTAAATTAGTTTGGGTTTTGACTAGATTAAAATAGAGGTCATCCACTGAGGATGACCTATTTCATGTTTTTTTTTTTTTCAAAAACATGGAACATTAAAAATATTCGATAAAATTAAGCGTTTTTAAGAAATTTGCAAAAAAAAACAAATCAAAATTTCGCATTTTTTTTATTATTATTATTAAACTCCTAGCAGGTCTCAATAATCATTGCGACCTTTATTTAGATGTATTGTGACCAGTAGGCAGGGATGGAGTTATATTCGAACCAACAGCCTCCTGGTTACGAATCCATCGCCTCATCCAACTGAACTACTTAGGATGGTGGATGTCAAGATGGCGCAATGCACGGTTTCGAAATTTTCTCACCTCGGGACATTAAAGTTTATCAATTTTACAGCTCCTATTTAGAAAATTCAAAATTGTATTCAAGAATATGACTTTCTGTACTACGGAACACCGTTGTATAGAATTTCAGCTTTCTCGCTCATCCCAAACTGGTAGTTCTCAATTCCAATTTTTTGGTGGAGAAAATCGTCCATAAATCGGGGAGAAATCGGAAAATTTCAAATTTTATATTTTTTTCAAATTTTATATCCTTATATACTATTTTGGGGGGGGGGTCTATTATCGGTCATTTTTTGTTATCTCCCTTAGTTAGTCCAGAAAAAATTGCAAACCCGCTAAATATTGTCATTTTTGACGATAACTTACTTCCACTTGAACGTTCCTTCCTTATTACGTACCTACATACTAAAAGGGATTGTGTGGCAAGTTTCAAGTCTCTACGTTTAGCCATCGTGGAGCTACGTTGATTATCAGTCAGTCAGTACGTCAGTCAGTATACCTTCTGGGCTTTGCGTTTTATAAGTATAGATATAGATATTTATCATTATTATATTACTTTGGTTGGACTAATCGCCTCCATAGAAAGACCGTCCTAAGATTTCATCAGTTTCATCCGCAGAATAAGACGACTTTGTGGACCCGGAAAATCATTAATATCATTGAGTCTATTAATATCAACGAGTGGTACATTTTTTTCTTCTTTTATAATTTAATTTAAATATTACCTTTTCTAGGTGTGGTTTATTAAGATAAAATCAAGAATTTTACAATAAAATTGTTAAATCTTCCACGAGGCATCATAAGAATAATTCCGATGGATTTAAAAATCTTGATGAAAAAATAGTTGAAAACTTATACCTACTCATCAAACTTAATCTCTTTATAAAAATTTTAATTTGGATGAAAAAAAAAAAAAAAAAAAAAAAAAAAAAAAAAAAAAAAAAAANAAAAAAAAAAAAAAAGCTTCAAAATTCATTTTTCGGTATAGTAGGTACGAATTATTGTTCTTTTGTCATATTCCATATCTGGAGGGCTAAGGGTGCTCATGGACAGTCGCCTATTGCATATCACACATCTATACTTATAAAACGCAAAACCCAGTTGGTATACTGACTGACTGATAATCAACGTAGCTCCACGATGGCTAAACGTAGAGACTTGAAACTTGGCACGCCGATCTATTTTAGTATGTAGGTGCGTAATAAGAAAGGAAAAAATTTAAAGTTCAAGTGGAAGCAAGTTACTGTCAAAAATCACGCTATTTAGCGGATCTTTTTGCTATTTTTTTTCTGGTTAAACTAAAAGAGATAACGAAAAATTGCCGAGAATAGACCCCCCCCGCAAATAGTATATAAGGACCCCATAAAAAATATAAAATTAAAAAAGTAATATCTTTGAGTAAAATATTGAATTTTCTAAATGGGAGCCGTGTTCACTCTCGGGGTCGGTTCCACCAAAAATCTAAAATTGAGAAGATTTAATTTCGCGATCTCGAAATTATTGTTGAATATTGTAACCGTAGCGAAGCACGGAAAAATACCTAGTAAATGTATAGTTTCCACTAGATTTTCATCGTCACTGCTACTTTCCTCATGGTGTTTTGATATTCTTTTGATTCACTGCTACTTTATTCTCCACTTTATAGCCTTTATTTTCCTGCTACTTTCCTCATGGTGTTTTGATTCACTGCTACTTTATTTCCTTCTTTATAGACTTTATTTTTACTGCTACTTTCCTCATGGTGTTTTGATATTCTTTTGATTCACTGCTACTTTATTTTCTTCTTTATAAACTTTATTTTCACTGCTACTTTCCTCATGGTGTTTTGATAGTCTTTTGATTCACTGCTACTTTATTTTCACTGCTACTTTCCTCATGGTGTTTTGATATTCTTTTGATTGCACTTGATTTTAAGTACTTCGACTCAACTCCCATCTATATGGCAAATAAATCATCCTCACGGACCAAGTTCTACTGAGCTGATGGCGTAAAAAAGAACAAGAAGAAACTCGGATGACATTATTTTATTAATTTTCAAATTTGAATTTTTCAAATTTGAAATTCAAATTTGAATAATATAATCTCCTGCTTCATTGTTCAGAGTTGCTGAAGTAAGAATTTTGCATTAAATATAATTTGTCGATGGGATTGATTTGACCAAGTGAGCTTAACATCGTATCGTGACTGGGCGGTACCAGATCCAAAGAAAGGCTATCTGACTCGACTTCATCTAAATTGGTACTCTCGTCTAAAGAAATGTCAGAACTACAAAAGCTATCTCCAGAATTCATTGGATAACTATCTGTAAAACGGAACAAAACAAAGTAATAATTAAATATTTAAAAAAATATGACATCTCCGTGGCAGAGTGCGCATCACACTCGGCTTGCACCAAAGAGGTTCCGGGTTCGATTCCTGGACGGGTCGAAAATTGGAAAAGGTTTTTTCGAATTTTCTACTTGGTCTGGTTGTGTTTGGAGGTAACTCGGCCTCCTGAGGACAATTCAGCTATGGTAATAGCGCCAAGTGGTAGCATTATAGGGCCGGAAAAAAGAGCCAACGATACGTGGTGTTCCCAAGCGGTCATCCATCCAATTACTGACCACGCCCGACGTTGCTTAACTTCAGTGATCTTACGGGAACTGGTGTATTCAACGTGGTATGATCGTTTCATAAATAGTTACAATATCGATTCGGATTAAATATAAAGGTGGCAAGCTTTCGACAGTACTCAGACTATCATCGTCAGGCCTATGTAGATTCTACGATATTCAGAGTAGAAGTAAAGCTTGACAACTTTATATTTAATCCGAATCGATATTGTCCAAATACCTATTATGTTTGTACCGATTCAATTCTAGGTTCAGCCAGCGTCTATGACACGTTGAATACACCAGTTCTCATTGGATCACTGAAGTGAAGCAACGTCTAGCGAGGTTGTACATAGGTTTGCGCCCTCGTAATTCTGGCTATTTATCAAGCTCAACCCATGCTGCATAAGTTCAATGTGGGTAGCTGGTTTGCAAGTTTGGAGGGTGAAACCCTCGTTTCGAATGAACAATAGATGTTAAAGATACGTTAAGCAACAAAAAAAAATCTAGGGTAGAGCCTCAATTATCCAAAATTATTGTCACCAGTATTCGGCTGCATGATCAAAATTTAGCACATGCCTTGTGCTTATCCCACGTTTCTTTGTTGAGCACATTGCATATATATATAAATTATCAGGCGTTCACAAGCCAATATTGTTTTTGGAACTGAGTATAATATTATTTAGCTTCCTTTGCCGTTTCGCTGCAATGTACAACTGCTACTCAGTCCAGATGGGGCTGCGTACACCCTGAAAGGCCAACACTGGCACCCCAAGCTCACACCCATCCAAGTACTTAATACGCCCGACGATACTTAACTACAGTGATTTGACAGGATCTGGTGTGTTCAAGGTAGTTACAACTCCATTGAATGAAAATACTCCAAACTAGTTTTGGGGCATAGCTAAGGTGTGTTGAATCACTTTTTAATTTTTCTGTTCCCGTTAGATCACTGAAGTTAAGCAACACCCAGCGAGGTTGTACCATGTGGGTGTCCACTTGGGTTCGCGCCCTCGTGATGCTGGCTATTTTTCCGGCCCAACCCAGGCTAGGTGAGGTCAATGTGGGTAGCTGGTTTGCAAGTTTCCAGCGAATGGAGGGTAAAACTTCCGTCTTGAATGATCAATAGATGTTAAAGAGACGTTAAGCCAAATTAAAAAAAAAAAAAAAAAAAAACTTTTTAATTTGACGTTTAACGTAACCAATCGATCGCGGAAAACATAATACTTGGAGAGCGAATGGCTTATGTAATATGGCTGAGAGTGATACATAATTGTGGACGCGACAAGGCCCGAAGGGAGCAATAGATTTTTCCGAATGGTGCAAGAGTTTTTAGAGATAAACGTAGAGTGTTTACCAAAAAACGACTTCCTTATAGAGGCATGGCCGATCAAAACGTTTCCTAACCACTCTTGTTGTGGGGACGTTCATCTTAACGCTTATATTGATAAAATAAACAAACTTGTGTTTCTCATGAAGTCGCTTATCCCTAAAAACTATTGCTCCATTCGGGCCTTGTGCCGAATCCCATAATTGCAACATTCCACGCCAACCCCAACTCTATTTGAAACCATGGGCGTAGGAAGGGGGGGCAGCTGCCCCCCCTAGAAATTCTCGAGAGTATGCAGTAAGAAAATCTCAGCTGCCCCCCTAGGCCAGATGCTGGCTACGCCCTTGTTTGAAACGTATGATTATCGATCTCGTCATTAAATGGAAGCCGTAATTAAAGTAGATAATTTCAAATGTATATTTACCATCAGGCGAGTAGGGGTGATTTGGATTGAGGGGTTTTGACGGATTTGCAAATATACTGTCACTGGAGTCCTGCATTGACAGTCCGAGACTTAAATAATGCCCTGAAATAAAAAATAAAGAAAAATTAAAACACATTTCCCTTGCAGGTAGATACTGTTGTTGTTGTTGTTGTTGTTAACGTTCTCAACGGCTCTCACTGTGTCTGCAGGTCAAGAAAGGCGGCCTCTCTAACAGGATCTGTCCATAATGCTGATGGCTCTAGATTAGTTGGGTTTGATGGACAGTTGCTGGCTGCTCATGATTTAAATCATGAGCAGCCAGCATACATAGACGACAACGATCAGATACTTCAGGGTTTAGCAAGGATTTATATACCTACCAACTCTTTGAGGAAGTATCTGGAGCAGCACGGCTAGGTCCAACGGAGGAAAAACACAGTGAGTTGTTGTCGGAATGGTGTTGATGATCTTTGGCCGTGCCCGAGGGTACGGGTAGCCCCGGTACGAAGAACCAACCATCTTGGGGGCCGCAGGTAGATACTAAAACGATTTGCCCAAAATGAGTGGCATTTCAATACTATCAACAACAACTACCCAGTTGTCTACCCAGAAAAGGGTAGACAACTGGGTTTTAACTGAATGTAAATTTAAACACAATTACATCCTAAGAAACTCCAAAACCTTAAGAAATATGAAAAAATGACCGAGCATGGACTCCATAAATCCACATCTATATCAGAATAGGAAAAATATACCATCCAATGTAGGCATCTTGGCGAATATTTTCCGGCAATTTGAAAGAAAAGAAAAAAAAAAAAAAACAGAATAAATTATGAGAGGCAATGAGAATTCTGCAGCCACGGAAAAGCCGATGTTGCGGACATCGGCAATATAAATCAATATGTCGGAGAGAAAAAAATATTACCTAATTTCTGAAATTTATTATCACTATTAATTTGAAATGAGGAAGGTAATATAAAGTATAAACAATGAAATTAATCGCAATCATTAAATTAGACCTTGACTGGTGAATACCTCTTCCAAAACATATCAATCAATACACAAGATGGCGAACCTGAGCCAATAAATCAGATGAGTAGATAAAGTTATCGATAGCAATAAAAGACATTTTTTTTTTTGTGCATTAGGCGTTTCAATTGATAGCGACCTGTGACGGCGACAAGCGGCCGCGACCTATTTGCAGCTTTCCATTCCTAGCGACAGATACCCGCGACAGTTTGTTTTAATCGTTTGAACAGTGCAAAGTGTATATGTCCGACGTTTTAAGTGCGGCTAAAAAAAGATTGATAGTGAGATTATTGGAGGAGGAGGAGGAAGACGAAGACGTTCTTATCATATCCTGTTTTCTTCCGCAAAAACGGATGAAGATCGACAGAATTTACACGTCACGACCAGAAGAGGGCTGTTTTCAAATACTAATAACAAAACATCTAAGTTTGAAAGAAAAAAAATATCACAATATTATCTTTATAGGAGCCCAGTCTGACATCAAATAGGGGTGGGATTCGACTAACCAACTCAACCAACAGCTCATCTTCATCAGAACAAAATGACATTTTCAGTTTTCCACCGAAATTAATAAGAAAGATATTAAAATTACGAACCACAAACACAAGTAAACAAGCAATGAGGCCCCCAAGATGGTTGGTTCTTCGTACCGGGGCTACCCGTGCCCTCGAGCACGGCCAAAGACCATCAAGACCGTTCTGACGACAACTCACTGTGTTTTTCCTCCGATGGACCCAACCGTACTGCCCCAGATACTTTCTCAAAGAATTGGTATATAAATCCTTGCTAAACCCTGAAGTATCTGATCGTTGTCGTCTATGTATGCTGGCTGCTCATGATGTAAATCATGAGCAGCCAGCAACTCTCCATCAAACCCAACTAATCTAGAGCCGTCAGCATTATGGACAGATCCTGTTGGAGAGGCCGCCTTTCTTGGCCTGGAGACACAGCGAGAGTCGTTGAGAACGTTAACAACAACAAGGAATGAGTCGACTGACTGGAGCGGCAGTACTGCTCCCGAAGCGACAGGTTTGCGCGACCCTCTGTCGCGCGACCCAGTCGCCTGCTTCGGTCTTTCCTTCATTTAAATAAATAGAAAGCAGTGGTATCGCGGCCGCCTGCTGTGGTCGCGAGGAACGGAATGCTACCTTTTATGATAAATGGTAAATTCCAAAAACAAAAAACATTTTTCATTTACGCTCAAAATTTTCAAATCTTCTCACCTTCTCCATGTGGTTCCTGTTTTATGTGTACATCATTGGCATCATCCTTATCTACAGATTTATCATTCTCTTGTTGTTTAGCTTTTCTTTGGATTTTTTTCATTTTTGCTCGTTGATTTTGAAACCATACTTGAACAACTCGAACACTTAATCCTGTATCTTTTGCTAAAGCTTCTCTAACCTGGACAAATTAAATCAGAACACGCACCCAATCATGTAGATATTTATTATAATTGAACTTTTCAAGTCAGAATATTAAAGTGTACGAGGCTTGACAATTAAGTTACATGAAAACCTCAATAATTTAGTTCATTTTATTTATATACATTTCAATAAAATATTCTGTATCAACTACAAATAATAAGGCGAGTCACGAGTGCTTTCGTCTGTTACGACATTCTCAAGTGGACTGACTCTGATTTGAATTCTGATGGTAGAGAGAGAAAGAATTCTAATTGATGGTGGTAGGGGGCATGGGCGTAGGAAGGGGGGCAGCTGCCCCCCCCCTAGAAATTCCCAAGAGTATGCAGCACGGAAGGGGCAACTTAAATTTACACTAGATAAAATGATTTTTGGAAGCAAAAAAGTCATCAAGCACCGAAATACGATAAATGCCGCATTTTGTCCCTAATCCAACAGCCCTACTGTGAACAATCAAATGTAACTG
>CM022880.1:480240-491405 GCA_012654025.1 Pachypsylla venusta | reverse complement strand
GGCTCGCGGCGACTGTATACACTATCTGAGCCTCGAACGAATGCTCGTTCGTCACCTCTGTTCGCGACGAATGCTGGAGCAGTGTAAATGGGCCTTTATAAGTCTAATCTAGATATTCTAGATACATAATTATCTTTGTAGATTTCATTCAGTCTGCAACTAAGGGGGAAGTAGGTACATGATGTAAAAATTTAAAAAAGCTTGTGTTCTCAACAAGTTGTAAAAGTGCTTTCTGTTTTATTTTTCAACAAAAAGTATTTGCATTTACATACATTCTGCATGCAATTATTTACACTCAGATGAGCTTTTGAGAGAGTGTGAACAAAAAAATATCTTCAAAACAAAAAAAGAGTAAAAAAAATATGGTAATTTGTTGTCAAACGGAATACACTGTGTCTCTTGTAGAACTGAATTTAGTGGAAATTCAACATGNCAACAAAAAGTATTTGCATTTACATACATTCTGCATGCAATTATTTACACTCAGATGAGCTTTTGAGAGAGTGTGAACAAAAAAATATCTTCAAAACAAAAAAAGAGTAAAAAAAATATGGTAATTTGTTGTCAAACGGAATCCACTGTGTCTCTTGTAGGACTGAATTTAGTGGAAATTCAACATGAAAGATACAACACAATTGTCATACAATCTTTATATATAAAAGGCAATGTCCTGAGTGACTGATCAACGTAGAGCCCAAACTAATAATGCTGCATTAAGCCAACCGATCATACCACGTTGAATACACCAGTTCCCGTCAGATCACTGAAGTTAAGCAACGTCGGGGGCTGTCAGTACTTGGATGGGTGACCGCTTGGGAACACCAAATACCGTTGGCTCTTTTTTCCGGCCCAACCCAGGCTGGTTCAGGTNTCCAACACACAATGAACTGCGGATCATTGCATGAGATGGAAAAGGTTGCACAAGATAGACTAGAATGGCTTCACCTGGCTTTGCCTTTACAAATTGATGATGATGATTTTCAATAATGCAACTTTGGAATCGTCACGAAAAAAATACCCCCTTTATGATTTAAGTTGATCTACGAGAGATTTACTTTCTTTGTTGTATAGCAGACGCTCAGAACAAATGATGCCCCCTGCTTAGGTCGTCGAAAAGGGGCACCCCATATGCAATCTTTATATATAGGGCAATGTTTTGAGTGATTGATCAACGTATAGAGCGAAACTATTAATGCTACAGACTTAAAATTAGGTAGGGACCTTCGTTGCACCATGTACGTGTGCACTAAGAAAGAATTTTGCAAAATTTTAATTTTAAGAGGTAGAAATCGAGAAAAGTAAACAATCCCCATAAGATATACGTTGGAGCGAGAGAGATAGCATGATACAGGCGCAAAGCTATAGGGCGTAGCAAAGCACGGGCGAAATAGCTATCTGTTTCCCGTGCTAATTGCTCCAATGTATTGCTTATGTTTACTTTTCGCGATTTCTANATCGAGAAAAGTAAACAATCCCCATAAGAAATACATTGGAGCGAGAGAGATCGAGAGATGTTAGTAATTACATAAAACAGCGAATTGCAGAAGGAATATCAAGGAAAGTAAAAAGTAGATTTGGAAGTAAATGAAATAGCTACTAATTTAGAGTAAATAATAATAGAAAGGTCATTATTATTTAAAAAATTTATATTAGACATCCTATTGGTAACTTTCAAAAACACTACCTACCGTTATTTATGACGAGGTTAAAGTAAATAATAATGGAAAACTTCTTTCTTTATATTGGCTTAACGTCTCTTTTAACATCTATTGGCCATTCAAGAGGGGGGGTTTCACCCTCCATTCGCTGGAAACTTGCAAACCAGCTACTCACATTGATCTCACTCAGCCTGGGTTGGGCTGGAAAAATAGTCAGTATGACGAGGGCGCGAACCCACGTGGACACCCATATTTACTTAAGAAAAAAAAACATTTTGTGGGGTATTTGTTATTTTGTGGTGATGCTTTCAATTAATAATCACACAAATGTTCTAGAGATTCTAGAAAAAAAAGTATTAATTCCAAAGCCACAAATCTAATAAAGCATTTGAGTAAAAGTTATGGAAATGGACGGAACACCCGCGCATATGTGTTTCCATACATTGTACTAACGAAGATATAAATCATTAGAAATGATATCGTTATTTTTTTTAAAAAAAAAAAAAAATAGCAATTATATCAGACTGTTAAAAAATGCGGAACTTATAAAACGAACTGGTGAACATCACATGACTTTCTATAATATTGCTGTATATCTTCAGAAATAATGTTGCTATTCTTGTCTTGTTAACTAAAGGGCTAAAGGGCCATTCAATATTGAAGGTATAGCCGGTACTGAGTACGATGAGTACATCGCGAAAAAACATGATGCTCAAGAACGCACCCAGGAGTGGAGTAAGAGGGGACCCCCCGAAATTGTATTATTTTTTTATGCATAACTTACGTAATATTGTGAGGAGTAACTCATCATCAACAACAATATCATCATTATCAACAATAACAACAATATCATCATCAACAGCAACAAAAATATTATCATCAATAAAAATAAGAACAACAATATCATCATTATCAACAATAACAACAATATCATCATCAACAACAACAAAAATATTATCATCAATAAAAGTAAGAACAACAATATCATCATCATCTACAAAAACAATACCATCATCAACAACAAAAATAACAACAACAATATCATCATCATCTACAAAAACAATACCATCATCAACAACAACAACAACGATATCATCATCAACAACAAAAATAACAACAACAATATCATCATCATCTACAAAAACAATATCATCATCAATAATAACAACAACAACGATATCATCATCATCAACAACAACAATAACAACAACAACAACGATATCATCATCAACAACAAAAATAACAACAACAATATCATCATCATCTACAAAAACAATATCATCATCAATAATAACAACAACAACGATATCATCATCATCAACAACAAAAATAACAACAACAATATCATCATCATCATCATCTACAAAAAACATATCATTATCAACAAAAGCAATACCATCATCAACAGCATCAACATCACCTTCCATGATCATCATTTTCAGGTGTTAGTCCTGGCTTGGCTGCCATCCTTCGGACCCCCCCTCCCACAAAATATCTTGTGTACGGCCCTGATGATGCTTACCAGAGCTGCTTCATAAGAATTGGGTTCATTCAAATCAGATTTAAAATCGTAATATTTTTAGTAAAACAACAAATGATTTTTTTTTTCTCCCATTGGAATCAGCATTTCCTCCCATTTAATCCCTATACAGCTGCATACTTACTGCATAGCACATATACATGCAAGGAAAAACATATACACAGTTTTATACATTGTTTCTTGAAGACATTTTTTTGCAAAGTACTTCCAATTTCATTGTCTTTCTGAAAATGTATAACAAGATGGGGGTTCGTATTTAAAAAACAAAAAATGGACCCCCTGGGGACCACAAGGGAGCCGCCCCAGAAAAATTGGTCACACCATCAGGTGGTTTAATGGTATTATAAACCAATATAATACCATGCAAAATTTAAAAACTCCACATAAAGCCGTTCAGAAGATATTCAGGTTGTCTAGGACTTTTGGAACACTTGGTATATTTTTTTTATTAATTGAGATTCCTTTAAATATTTTATTTTAAAATGATTTTTTTAGTAGACACGCAAAGCTTTTTTTTTTTCAAGAAAATCTAAAGAGTAAAAGAAGTCAAACGTGTGGAAAAAAATGCTGCACGTTTAATAGCATAATATTTATATGTTACCACTCTAAATTTTCAATTATTAAAACCACAAATTTATTGAATTTTTTTTTCACACTGACATTTCAAAAAATTAATGTTTTTAATATAGCATTATTTTTTGCCTTCTTTTTCATTATGTAGGGTTTTTATAGATCACATAAATTTTCCAAATGTTCATAAAAATATTTATAGCTGTTATTATTTTTAGCGTAATTTAAAGTGCCAATATAGGTAAGTTGTGAACTCAAGATGAATTTTGAGGACTCAGGTAGGGATCCATCAAAAGCCAAATCTATTACATAAATTCGGTAAATGAAAAGGTTATAAATCAAATCAATAGTGGCATCATCGTTTTCGATGGTAGCCCGATGTTATGAGAATGCAGCTCTATAAAATTTGATGTTTTTAAATTTCATCATACATCTAGTCTGGGAGAATAATTGGCATGGACCACTGAACATTCTATAATTAGATCAGTAACATTTTATAATTAGATCAGTAGCATTCTATACTTCCATTCTATGGACCTTCTGTAAGTAGATCAGTAACATTCTATACTTCTATTCTATGGACCTTCTATAATTAGATCAGTAACATTCTATACTTCAAAACTGGTCTCGCGCCCACCTTGGCTTGCCTTCACGACCCCCTAGGGGGGCGCGCCCTCCAGTTTGGGAACCTCTGTCCTATTGGGATAGCCATACTTAGGGAGACTCTGAACAGAAAGGGCTTCAGGCAAAAAGATTGGAATTCTTAAGCTCAGTATATCTTGATATAAATATTCCGAAGATAAAAATATTTTAAATTCCTTTAAAAAAAAAACTTTATTTTTCTTTTCAAATCAGGATAGAAAATATTTTAGGACTTCAAGTATTTTTTTAAAAAAAATATCTCCTGCACATAACATTTAGTTGCATTTGAAATACGAAGATCAGTAGGGCACTTACACCGCCTTTGCTGCTTTCCACTTAACGATTTTTCCCGCTGAACTGACGGGGGAAAAATTGACAGAGGTTTTGTTACCACTTGTAAAAGAAAAAGTCATAATTAGAAATACAATATATTAACCCTAGCATTGCCAAGGGGGGGGGGTGTACAAAGTACCCGCGTTTTAGAAAAAAGCTTATAGTAATCAATTTATGATACTTATTTTAATGAGACCTTTAATAATTGTCACAAACAATATTTTCCATCATAGTATATAAAAATATGTATGTTCTAAGCCTTCTAAGGGATGATATTGAAGCCAAACTTTGGGCGCGGGTACTTTATACCCCCCCCCCTTGGCAATGCATGTAACCAATACATTGATTGTCTAAAGCTACCATTAAAAGCTACCATAAATTGTCTAAAGTGTCTAAAATGTCTAATTATGTACCACATGCAAGAAATAAGTGTGTGTAAACACTGTCAAAAGACATTTGTCTGTGTGGGATGTCAGGAAGGACAAAGTTCTGGTTCAGAATAGATTTCCTAGGGTCTAGCGATTTTTTTTTATTTTCATTTACATTATTTTATTCCTGGGATTTAATTTTATTTTTATGTAAGATAATAATTGATTCAGTTTATATTTTTTTAGTTTTCAATAAAGAAATAGCGACTTATTGAAATAAAAAAATACATTTTTTCCTTTATTTTGTTGTACCCCCTCCCCCCTTGGCAATGCGCGTAATTGAATAGAGCTTGGCAATCCTAGGGTTAAAGCGTACTGATACCGAAAAATGCATCACCTCATTATAGAATAGCTTTCAGCTTCCAGAATGAAATTATTGTATTACCTGTGCATATGTTTAGCAAGCATCACCTCATTATAGAATAGCTTTCAGCTCCCAGAATGAGCAATGTTTAAATCAAAATAATCTACTTGCACAATATATTAGACACAATGCAAAACTAGTTAAGAAGTCTGTTGATACAAACGATCAAACACAATACAAAAATAAAGTGACAAACTAAATGCCTGATTAAACAATCGACAGAGGATGTTTTGGGTTGGTAGCATTAAATTAGCTGAATCCCACGGTTAACTTATTGAATCTTTGGGGGGTCAATATACAATTTTAGGATCTTATAAAGTGGTGCAGGGTAAATAGGTTGGGGGTATTTTTTTTTTATATTATAAATACAGACACACGTTGAAAAGTACAAAACCAAAGAACTAAAATAAAATAGAAATGTATCAGAGAAAAATGTAAAGTTATTGAATATGGAAAGCACAATGCTTATTCTGGAATTATTGATACTTTCCATGTGCAACATAAAATTACTTCCTGATTTTCGGAGTAACTTTGTGGGATGGATCCTATATTTTTAAAATTAGGGTAATTCCGGTATAGCCTCCATTGATTTTTCGCTGCAATCACAGAAAGTGTTATTCAGTTGTCTCTACATCAGTGGCGGATTTACCAAGAGGCTAAGAAGGCTGGAGCCTAATCAAGGTTCTCTTAATATATTACACATTAAACCTGGATGAAATGGTCAGAAATTAAAGTTAAAATCAAAATTTAGTTATGTTTGCGACTAAATTTTGATTCATTTTTATTGAAAAAATCAGCCCCAGCAGCCGCGAGTTGATTAGACACAGAGAGTGAATAGTAGAAAGGATCAGGAGGGGTAATATTATTAATGCTAAAAGTATTGTTAAAAAGTCTGTTCGAATAAATTCTCACAGTTAATCCTATACAAGAGACCATGGACGGGAAGTCCACCTTATTTTGAAGAACATTAAAAAGGAATTTTTAATGATATCTACTGTACCCCCTAATCTCGAAAATACAGCTGTACAAATTTCATTTTTTGAATATGAAGTTCACTCAGACTCATAAGGACAAATACCTAAGATAATTGCCCAAAAACCCCAAATAACAGCAGATCAGGACCCAATTTTTCTAAATATAAACACAATACAATCCTCCCTTAATTTCTGCTTTGAGGAAACAAAATCTTACTAAAGGATATCAATTTGTAAATCGCGACACGTGTTATAAATAGCTCTGATCATTCTATTTCTCACCCCTTAAGCAGAAGTCACGTGTCAAAACAAGGGGAGTAGAAGTATTGTATCTAGTTAGATCAGAGAAATTCTCTACTTCTAATAAAAAGTTGCGAACAGAACCTTTGTTCCCCCCCACTGTGATGTTTCAATCCTTATCTGGTGACGCTTTCGATCTGGCTTCGATTTTTTTTTTTTTAATTTAGAGGGAGTTAATATTTTTTTACACGGTATTTAACATTCAAGTATTTATGGGTCACGTGACCATGTTCATTGATATAGTAAATAAAAAAAGACTAAAAATGTGTTAATTATTTTTAGATCGATATCCTCTTTGTAAATAGTAATGTAATCTCTTTTTGGGTAACGCTCATTTGATTGTGTCATTATTCTTGGAACATCACGTCTATTTCCTGCAAGCTTACTTTGGTTTTTATTTTCAATGATCGTTTGAAATTACTGAGAATCCAAAGAAAACCCAATTATGTGCCATCACGGGAACTTGTGCTGTGAAAATGGAGATTGTTTGGACTGTATGACCTGTACCTGAAGCATTTGCGTAATTTTGATAATACAGACAAGGACCTGATCAGGACCGGATTAACAATAGTAGCACTGGTAGCACGTGCTACGGGCCCCACGCTTTAGGGGGCCCCGCGCTTTGACAACTCACACTACATATTTCGACATCTCTGTGTTGACAATTGAAAAAACATATTGTAGGTACACTAGGTACCCTCTTACTAGCCCTTTGAAGTTTAATCCATATTTTATTGATGTTGGTACTCTCAAAATTTAATTTCACTTTTCTCCACCAGCTGTAGGTACTAGACCAACAGATAATAAATTTTTGTACTGGCTCCAAAAAGTAGACTACTTAGACGGGGCCAGCGAAGGGGTTGGGGTGGAAGGGGCCCCGCTCTGTGAAAGTGCTACGGGCCCTGCGGAAGGTTAATCCGGTCCTGGTAACGCTCATTTTATTGTGTCATTATTTTTGGAACATCACGTCTATTTCCTGCAAGCATATTTTGGTTTATTATTTTCAATGATGGTTTGAAATTACTGAGAATCCAAAGAAAGCTCAATTGCGGAAACTTACGCAACCTGTGAAAATGGATATTGTTTGGAATGTTAACTTTTAAAAAAATAAAAACAAAACACTTTATAAATATAATAACAGTGAAAAATATACATTACTAAATAATCAAATTGAAATTGATAAGACCAGTGACAATATTCTATTTAAAAAAGTGTTAGACATAGACTGTAAATATTTTGACGGTACTTCGCGTCACTCTACTCAGCACGCGATGAACAATGGTCAGTCAACTTCCATCCTTCGACTCGACTAGACTGATGATGAATCGAATGATTCGAAACTAGTTTCTTTATAAATAATTATAAATAGTGTTTTTGGTAAGTGTTTTGTTTTTATTTATTTAAAAGTTAATATTTTTAACACTTATAATTAACATGTTATTCAAAAGATTTAAATTGTTTGGAATGTATAGCCTGTACCCGAAGCATTTGCGTAAATTTGTGGATTTAGTGAAGGACCTGATTGATTAATTTTTTGTGTAAACTCAATATAATGCTAAACAGCATGAAAGCAACAAATTAGGAACCCAATGTTTATAATGCTTTCGACTATACTCGTATGTATGTAGGTACTATCCTGAAGTTCTTGTGAAGTCACGATTTCGTTGGTCCTGACGTTACCACAACATTACCCCACCGATGCACTTCCAGCCCACGGGTCAAAAATTTTCTACCTTATGAGGTAAGATATGGCTAGCCAGCTCCCGAACTAGTAGGTACTATCATGAAGTTCTTGTGAAGTCACGATTTCGTTGGTCCTGACGTTACCACTAAAAAGCTCCTCTATACAGTATGTGCCCATAACTCTTGAACCGCTTGGAATTTTGGAATTCTGTTCGTTTCTAGGGATAGAAAAGGGCCCATGGCCATTCGAATGGTAAAATCAGTATCCAGGTTCGAATCCCGGAAGTAGCTTTTTTTGACACAAAGAGTCGATTTCTCGGGAAATTTAAATGGAATGGTACAAATATTTTTTTTGAAAAATAAGTGTCAATAAAATGAGGAATACTCCCATTTTTATTTTTTCAAAAAAATAATCAGTGGCGGAGTCAGAGGGATTCAAATCCAAAACTTGTTACGCCCTGTATAACGAGAACCGAATATGATTTTGATGTAGAAATTCGTTAAGAGTGGTTCAAAAAAGGTTTTCCATCTACATAAGCAATAAAAATAACAGCCTTTAAGTTTTATCAGTGCCGTAGGTCGGAAAAACCAAATCTCGTATTTCCACCAGAGGTTAAAATGACGGATTTTAGAAAACGGCCNTACCATAGCTACTCAATTGTGCTCAGGAGGCTGAGTTACCCCCAAACACAACCAGACCAAGTAGAAAATTCGAAAAAACTTTTTCAAATTTTCGGCCCGTCCAGGAATCGAACCCGGAACCTCCTTGGTGCAAGCCGAGTGTGATGCGTACTCTGCCACGGAGACGTCTATCACTAAAAAGCTCCTCTATATAATGTTGAACGAAAGATTATTTCTTGATTAATCAACGTAAGAACCTTTCGTTATACCTCTGTGATGAGTATGACATACCTGACGTATTATAATTCTACTGCAATCATTTAGCTAATCACCTGGTAAATATCCCGATGTTCAGTCACACTGATACAACAATGTAAACAAAGACAGATGATAAACTCATGAGAACTTGTGCACACTTTGTGATAATACTATTTAGAGGGATGGGGGAGGGGGGCAATCAAATCGGCCCCCCATGGTGGTACTATATATACTGAACTTATTCAGTAATAAGCTAATATTCAACTTGAGAGGCCAAGTTTATGAGTATATGTTCTAGATAAGTGTTCTTTAGTTTGGCTTTTCATAATAATTACTTCTATTCAAGATCACGTCGAGCAGATCAAATCATTATTTTGAAATCAAGTCCAATAAAGAATCCAAAAATAGAAACACAATTTTTCCACTCGTTCTCCCTGATTGGCGCTGTCCCGGATCAAGCATGCGCGGGGTCCTTGGCACTCAAATGTTTTCGTTACTTTTGTCCCATAAAAAGTCCAATAAATAATCCAAAAATAGAAACAAAATTTTTCACTCGTTCGCCCTGATTGGCGCCTTTGTCACTTAGCGTTGACTGATATTTTATATGTGGGTCCCAATTAGGGTCTAAATGGTCGACAAAAGTTTTCGTTACTTTTGTCCCATAAAAAGTCCAATAAATAATCCAAAAATAAAAACAAATTTTTTCCACTCGTTCGCCCTCACTGGCGCNAGTAAATAAAGGGAGCTCCAAAATGGTTTGAAAAAGGATACAATTAGCATATCATTGTCTTCAGGAGCCTTTGGGGTTTATGAGTAAAAAACAATATCGGGCATATGACCTCCTCTACTAGCCCTACACGCAGTTGCCCGATCCTTGAAATTTAACATTTGCTTTCGACCACTACCTGGGCGCCTAGACTTTATGGCTTCCAATACTGAACCGGGTTCTTCAAATTTCTTGATTATTCTGTGGAAGTCGATTCATTGGGTGCTACATGACGTCCAAGAATCGTACTGAGTTTGAGCACAGTCGCCGCGAAACATTCACCATTACGGTAGTGGGTTGTTTTTATTAAAACTCGCTGTTCTGGGGTGTATTTTTCCATGTCTATATTACACTAACACTAACAGAGGGCAAAGAAGCTGGCAAGATACTTCTTCGAGCAGGTATCAACAACATGAATCCTCATCCACATGGAGAGGAATGGGGATAATTCGTTGATTTGAAGCCCATACACAAATTAAGTAGTTCTAACTTTCTGGACGTACCTTGCATAATGAAAAAGGAAAATTTCTCGTACGTTCCCCAAGGAGTTTGAATTAGGTAGATGAATTAGGTTTCTTATTGAAAATTGTTCATTGCGGATTTCCATATCCATAATATCATCTGTAAGAAGAAAAGATTTTGTATATACATTCCTCTAAAGAAGACGTCTGGGTAAATAGGTCAGTATAACTTTCGCTTCAAGGAGAAGTTCAAGGTTTTTGGCGGACATGGAGGTTATGGAGCAGATGAGGAAATGGTCTCAGGAGCTTATGGGAGATTTTTTAAAGACATTACGCTCCACTTACATCGAGAGGAATGGCGAAACCTTATTTAAGCCCGCTGTGGCAATACGAGCACTTAAAATCATTCAAATTCATTAACATTTAAACTTTGAATTTTTCTCTTTTTTTGGATTTCAGTCGCTGGAAGTATCGTCAGATTGCAGTCGCTTCCAAAGGATGGCCGGGGTTATAGGGCTGTTCATTAGTACCAGATGGTCCAATATGACCATACAATTATTTTTTTTT
>CM022880.1:411560-477723 GCA_012654025.1 Pachypsylla venusta | reverse complement strand
GGCCATGCCTATAAGGCGCCAAGCGAAGCGGGCGTATCCTGCTAGTACGATAATAAATCTCAGTTAAAAAGCAATCCTATTGATACATAAAATATGCCTTCAATTTCATCAATAACGCAATAAGCAACTCATTTTGAATTCAATGCGGGTCGCGGGAAATATTTAAAACAAATCATGTTGGAATTTAGCTTATCGCATATTTTATTTTTATTTTACTGATAACAGACAAGAGACAAGTAAAATCGGAATAGGGAAGATATTTTACTTGAGACTCTGCAATCATCAGTATGATTCTTCTTGATCTAAACATCAATCCAGATCTTCTGAATCCTGATTTCAATGGTTACAAATTGTCGCTCGATTCTCTTGGCATTCATAAAATACAGTTACCTAGCAGTAAGTATTGAAACACAGATCTTTTTTTAAACGTGGTTTAATTGACCTCACCCTGCCAGCCTGAGTTGACCCGGGAATGGCTATCATAACGACGGCTGGAATCTATTTGTCACCCACTAAGTACAACCTGCCTGGACGTTGTTTAACTCAAGTTATCTTACGGGTGTATTCAACGTGTCATTGACGCTGACTACAGGTTATATGAATGCTTTATTAAATTTACGTATCTTGAAAAGTAAAAAATCAAATTTTGATTTGGCCCCTCAAAAATACCTATTCTTTTGTATTTCCTTGTCAATTTCATTGACAATATTCAATTAAAAACTACGTATAGTATGACTTAAAGTAGTTTCGAAAAAAAAACTATTTTTGGTAAATATGTAATTTAGGGTAACGTTTCAAAAAAAAAATCTATTTTTTTTAAACTCGTTTTTTTATTGGCCGTTATGGGTCCATGTTGGACGGTGGTTATACATATGCAATAAAGTGGCCGTAAAAACGTTAAAACGTTTCCTAACCTCTCTAATTGCGTTAAAATAGAAAAAAAAACCGATTTTTTTCGACCATTTTTGAAAATTTTCCCTAAAATACATAATTACCCAAATTTTTAAGTTTGTTACTGTACTATTAATCCTATAACAGATTAGTATTAGAGGGTTGTGCCATTACTTGCCCTAGCCTATTCATTTAATTTTTTCGATTTTTTTTAAACAATTTACAGAGATTGACGTAACGTTTCCCACCGAAGATCAATATTCGTTTCTCCATCATTCCCTATTTGCTTTGCACAATCATTTGGCTTGCAATATATTCACTCCATATGAATATGGCAAAGTCTATTTCATTGATGACAAGTGGAGGGTGTATGAAAACATTACCAATCCAAATGTAAGTATGTAAAATGTAATCTTTATATATAAAATGCAATATCCTGAGTGGCTGATCAACGTAAGGGCGAAACTATTAATGCTACAGACTTGAAATTTGGCAGGGACCTTCGTTGCACCATGTAAGTGTGCACTAAGAAAGGATTTTGCAAAATTTTAATTTTAAGAAGTAGAAATCGCGAAAAGATTGTCCCCATAAGAAATACATTGGAGCGAGAGAGATAGCATGATACATCGTTTAAAATATGCGCGGGCGAAGCCGCGATCGGGGGATGTTAGTGTTTGTGTAAATGTAGAGTTTCTTTGTGATAAGGCACAATGGTCTCGTCACTATTTTTTTTGGATATCACAGCATTACTAACAAACTCATGTACTACTCTCTTCTTTACTCTGGTAATGCTGCAATTGGTCACTACTCATAATGAAAGTAGCAACTTAATCGTTCTTACGAGGCTGAGTTCACCCGGGAATCATTAGCAGTTTGTCGAAAATTTTCCGGTCTTCTCAGGGAATTAAACCCGGGTCTCCTGAGTGCAATGCGAGTGTGATACCCATTAGACCGGGAGGACTGTTGCTAATGAAAGTTCTAATGGGTGAGTTCATGTCAATTATCAGCCTACGAGAACGGATATATTATGATTTAATATCTTTAGCAATAGGCTACAATGTATCTAGAGCTGCTGTCTTGATTGTAATGGTTCTGAGAGTTCATGTCAATTATCAGCCTACGAGAACGGATATATTATGATTTAATATCTTTAGCAGTAGACTACAATGTATCTAGAGCTGCTGTCTTGATTGTAATGGTTCTGAGAGTTCATGTCAATTATCAGCCTACGAGAACAGATATATTATGATTTAATATCTTTAGCAGTAGACTACAATGTATCTAGAGCTGCTGTCTCGTACATCCGGCCACCATCATTCTGGCCTACCACTTTTGAATGAATGAATTAAGCTTATAGATTGCTAAATATTTGAGGTAAGTTTCCTCAACGATAATCGTACCGGGCAGGAGTAATGCGGCATAATTTTTTGTTAACCAATTTTAAACCAATTAGAAAGGTTAGGAAACGTGATTACGGACATGCTCCTACTGCGTATGTATAACCGTCCAACATGGATCCATGACGGCCAATAAAAAAGCGAGTTGATTTTTTTTTAGAAAAACTTGCCACATTTTTTGTATTTTTTCCATTTGAAAGGCGGATATGGTGTTTTTATCCCACACCGAAAGGTCCATGGCCAAACAAGGGAAGTATTTTCATTTTATAATTATAAAATATTTATTTTTTTTCTTCTTCTTCCACAGAGTTTAAATTTAGAAGGTGTACAACAAGTTTGGGAAATTCCAACCAATGAGGCCAGAATTCCAGGCCACTTAAATGTTTGTTTGAAGTTTGTAAATGACACATTTTGTATTTTATCGGACGGTGCAGGAATTTTACATATAGTTAATACTAATAGTAATCCTTGGACGGTAAGATTTTGTACTACTTTCATACTTCTTGTCCTCGCGATGGCCGGTTTTACGTACCAGGACGAATTACCATCACAGTACCAACCTAGTGCCATCGAAATCTTTTCCGTAACCTTATCAACCTGTTTCTATCATTTTTTGAAACATGAATCTAGAAATGGGGGGAGAATCGTTGAAATGAAGTGTAACACCGCTAGGGCAGCAATAAACCTACCAACTGTGGTGAGCTAAGTAAGAGGTATTTTAACATCCAACCAGATATCATTCAGTCATCAAATTCAGAAAATGGATGCGTTTTAGTCACTTTTCTGACTATAATTTTAAAGTTGAATTTTGAACTTTGTGCGGCAAACGAGTAGTTTGTATTTTATCGGACTAGAAGGAGAAATAAAAATCTAGAAGGGGGAAGATAAATGGAAAGGAGAAGTGTCGCGGTCTATATACAGGATGTTTACATTAGAATCACAATATTCTATATACAGGATGTTTACATCATAATCAAAATATTAGAGCTGATGCTCTATTCCCTTCAATATATTTTGCAATTTTGTGTTTTTCTTAAAGCCTTCTCCATTCGTTTCATTTTAATTCCGATTCACTTATTGCGTTCCATTTTTTAACAAGTTCACGGAGGAATTTTTTTGAAGTCGTAATTCACGGCTGATAAAATACTTTATCTTAAATAAATGTTAATAAGTTAGCTCTTAGAGAAATAATCTTAAGGGGCTAAGATTATGTCTCTAACACTAGCTCTGAAGATGTTCTTAGGAAACTAGTAAAGCGTAAGTGGTTCCGTGGCAGTTATGCCACGGAAAAAAAAAAAAAAAAAAANAAAAAAAAAAAAAAAAAAAAAAAAAAAAAAAAAAAAAAATTTAGTCACGTGAAGACATACGCGGTATTTTATGAACCGGAATAATGGTCTTACTTGACATAGCATCTCAATTTAATCATCTTGAGCAAAGAATTGTTTCTCCATTATATTTATAATATTGTTAACAGATTGAATATAGTTCAGAGGTATTGGGTAAAGATTCTATATTTACAATATTAGATGGCAAACTTCACGATGGTGTCTTGCATGCTTGTCTGCTATCTATTGAAGAAGTAACTTCTCAAGATGATAAAGTAGAATACAAAGTGGGCAGTAAACTGGTGAACATCCTCAATTGGATCTCGCTGCATAAGATAAAGGATGGTTGGTGTTTGAAGAGACAACGTCAGATGCATGTTTCAGGTAAATCCATAGAGGACGATTCGGTGGATTTGTGATAATTTTCATTGCCAGTTCCCAAAAAATCTGATTTACTCTTGAAGCCAGCAATAGCAATGTGTATCAGGAGGCAGGCGAAAAGATTCCCTAAATCCCTAATGGTATAATATTCAGTTATTTGCACACAACTTATTGATCTCAAAGACAGTCCATTAAAATGGTGTAAACAATCCAATGCAATGTTTTACAATCTAAAGGCCCATTTACACTACCCGAGCATTCGTCGCGAACAGAGGTGACGATCGAGCATTCGTTCGAGGCTCAGGCATTTTAAACAGTCGCCGCGAGTCGATCATGTTCGAAGCGAATACTCGTTCGTGCTCGAGCCTGATCTCGAGTAACTGATCGTCAGAAATGCTCGAACAGTGTGAACAGAATCCTCGTTTGTGTTCGTGCTCGTCGAAAACTGGCGAGCAAAGATCACGAATGCTCGATGCTCGTGTATGTTTAGACAGTGTAAATGGGCCTTAAATACTAGCTCAAGTGGTTTATAAATATCTTCTGAGTATATTGTGGCTTAAATATCAGCAAACAATATAACCCCTGTAACGCCACCATCACTGCCCATAATAATATCACGCCACTCTGTCCGTTTATTTTCCTATTAACTGAATCAGCACTTTGCTGAATACCGAACCGAGTGAGTTGCAGCAGTGCACATTGATCACCAGTTAGTCAGTTTTTAGATTTGGAAGTATCTAGACTATTTATATTTAGAAAGAAGATAATATTTTAATTATAGAACAAGGTAAGCTTTCCAATCATATTCCTTATAAAGTACCATTTTAATATTATTTGAATTATAACTAACATCCATTTTAATATTTAATTAACATCTATATATTTATTTATTTATTATTTTACCATCAATAAAGAACATTAGTGATTTATATTATTATTATTTCCAAACCTTCGTCTTAATTAATTCTTCCATCTAAATCTTACTCCGTCGAAAGACGTTAAATAAAGTGTACGAAACTCCAAGGATTTACCCTTGGAGTTGCTGACGTTTTATCGTGCAGGTATCCGTCACAACCAGGCACACGAAGGACGTCACGATAAACGTGGAAACTCCCAGGCTTTACACTTGGAGTAGCCACCGTTCTATCGTAGAAGCACCCGTCACACCCCTAAGAAATAGGGATGTTGAACCTTTTATGTGCGAATTTGATTTGAATTCGATCAATTTTCCTTCTTTTTCAGGTGTTATCCACTACGCGTCACTCAGTCTGTCTGGTAACGCTTTGTACTTGATAGCAGACAAATCTTACAAATTCATTATGGATTCAGAGAAACAAATCGTTCAACCTGAACAAGATATTGAAAAGAAAAAGGAACCCGAATATTTCTGGCAACAGACAAGCGAGGATGTTACTATTATGTTTCAATTAGACAAAGATGTCAGCAAAGGAGATGTTAATATATCAGTAACTGATGCCGACCTTCGTGTTACGTGCAGAGATAAAGATCTACTTGTTGGTAATACTACGCAGACGATACTGTCAAATCAAACAACTTGGAAAATTGAATCGAATAGGTAGAGTAACACATGTTGATGCTGTATGCACACCAACGAGGGCCACAGTCCCAAAATGATCACTACAGAATAATATGTATACAGGGTGTTTCAAAAGGTTATGCAAAAAAAGAAACCACGTATAGTGGAGCTCAAATAAAGGCCACCTTGCTTAATAAACCCCTATGCGGAAATGGACCCCAAGGTAGCTAGGGCCACCCAAAGTTGGCACTTAAAAATCGAAAAATAATTATTGAAAATCGATTTATTTTGCGATTGACTTCATTTTTTTGCACGACGTCTCCGATTGTTATCATGCTTCTTTGGAGAGTATTTGACACTTTTTCCCCGATCAGGGACGGAGTTATGGGGGGGTCATGAAATGAAAATGCCTGAAACTTTTTGATGCATATTTTTTGGTGTTTTAAGGTATAAATTGTCTTCTAAAACTTGCTTTTCTACAAAAAAAAAAGACCGGAATAGCTTTTGTCTAAAACCAAGCGTTGACCTATTAAAATCACAAAAATTTAGCATAGGACGATTCTAAATATGAAGTATTAATCCTGACGTTAGTTCATTGCAAATAAAAATTCCAAAAAAATTGGAAATCCAAGGTTCAAGACACAGATAATTTGATTTTTAATAATTATTTTTCGATTTTTAGTGCCAACTTTGGGTGGCCCTAGCAACCTTGGGCTCCATTTCCGTATAGAGGTTTGTTAAGCAAAGTGGCCTTCATTTGAACTCTACTATAAGTGGTTCTTTTTTTGCAGTACATTTTGAAACACCATGTATATTATAGAATTGTAGGGTCTGCATTCAAAATATATTTTCATAGTAACGGTAAATTTATTTGTAATATTATATTACAAAATATAGTTTTATTGTGATTGCCTTTCGAGCAATAGTTTTATATTTTTTAGGATAGGATCAATCCTTACAAAAATTTGATTCGATTCCATGTTTAAAAAGCAGCATTTGAAGTAACCCAGTGGAAATCAGCCGCATAATAGCCGAAATATACAGGGGTATACCAATCACATGTAAAATTGGTAAAGTAAAACATCATCCTTGTTTGCGATTGACAAATAATTGAATATTTATGAGTTCAAAAATAATTTGTGTATCAACTACTAAAAATTTAATAGAGTTACGGAGCGCTTTCATCTATTACGACATTCTCAACATAACTGATTGTTGATCTCTTAAAATCAAAATAATAAGATGTAGGTGGTAGAATAAGTATAGTTTAGGTGGGGGTGATGTCATACCTATATTATATGAATATTAACAATGTTCTTTTTTACATTACTTATATACATAACTATCTACAATTTATATATATATATATATAAAAATTTATATATATATATATTTATTTATTTGTTTATTTATTTATTTAATATACTGAAACATGTTTCCACTTTTAAAATGATTAATGTTGTTCATAAGATCTTTATTGTTGTTTCTGGCTTTGGCAATTTCCATTTCTTCTCTTACTTTTCTTTTATAATAGTTNTCCCCCCCCCCCCCCCACCTGTTTTATACTTATTCTACCCCTTACATCTTATTATTTTGATTTTTAAAAAAAAAAAAATTAAAATAGAAAAAAGTTGTATCAACTGCAAATAACTTGTTGAGTCACGAGCGCTTTCGTCAGTTACGACATTATCAAGTAGACTCTATTTTGAATTTTTTTTTTATATATTTCATAATGACTGCAAATATCCTATATACCATCTCTAAATTTATTTTGATTTTGAGAGATCAACAATCAGTTATGTTGAGAATGTCGTAATAGACGAAAGCGCTACGTAACTCTATTAAATTTTTAGTAGTTGATACACAAATTATTTTTGAAATATTATTTTATTATTCCTTCTTCAATTAAATTAATTAAATTTATGATTTCACTCTGTCCTATCTATCAATTTCCTTCGTTCGCTTCATTATTCGTCATCCATACTAATATATAAATGCGAAAGTAACTCTGTCTGTATGTGATTATGTTACGCTTTCACGCTTAAACTACTGAACCGATTTTGATGAAATTTGGTATGAGATAGACTAAACTTTAGGAAAGGACATAGGCTACTCTTTATCGCGAAAAAAGGCGTTGAAACTATAAACGGCCATACCTATAACGCGCCAAGCGAAGCGGACGTATCCTGCTAGTTTCTGATAAGTTACTCTAGACTAGGGCGATAAATAATAATCTTTCTATTTTTTGTTCTGTTAGACTGGAAATAGTTCTTCGCAAAACATCTCCTTTCGACTGGAATGAAATCATTCTTGGTGACGATGGTCGAGGGGAACAAATTCTTGACCCTCAACTTGTACAAGAAGTTCATGAACGACTCGCTCATCTTTGTTCAGACACAGAAGCCAAACCAGCAGACAATCCAAGCTCACTGTTCAATATGCAACAATTAGAAGAATGTGAT
The DNA here is from genome assembly GCA_012654025.1 of Pachypsylla venusta. NCBI lineage: Eukaryota > Metazoa > Arthropoda > Insecta > Hemiptera > Aphalaridae > Pachypsylla > Pachypsylla venusta. Next base: position 469,730 of record CM022880.1, on the reverse strand, counting down.
ATTGTGTCGAGTGAAGATAAAAGTCTGCAGAGGATTGACGGTCAGTAGAAATAGTTCAGCGTAGTTTTCATGACACTAATTTTATCTTACGGTATACATCGTTACCGAAATCCTTTTCGGGAACCTCATATAAACCTAAAGCTAACGTATTTCTTAAATTAAAATGTTATTAGAAAATTTATTGGAAAATACTAATTTTGACAATTTGAAAACTCCGGTCTCATAATTTTACTTTTTCCATTAATTTGCCATTCATTACCATTCAATTATTCAATAGTGGCAACATCGTATCCGATGGTATCCAGATGTATGAGAGAGCAGCTCTAGATAAGTTGTAGTATACTGCTTATGTTTTTAATTGTCATCATACATCGGTTCTTGGAGGCTGATAATTGGCATGAGCCCCCAGAACCACGACAATCACTGCAATATAATTACGTCAGTAACATAAGAGTTATAAACATAATGATATTACAGAGTTGCTTTCTACGTTATTTTACACCATCAGGTGGACTCGGCCCGTGAGGATGTCACCCCGAAGTAACTTCTTACAATCTCAAGTATGATTTAATTTTCCTCATGGAAAGTTAGCAAGTAGATTGGAAGAAATTACGCCTTCGGTGCATTCATCACCAACAAAAAAAAATTGCCTTTTTTTCATTAGATACCTTATCCTAATATCCTATACAAAGGAAAGTATTGTAATGGGCTGAAATTTTAGATGTCGAGTTTTCAATACCAGAACACGTGCTGAGATCCCCGGAGTCAGATTTGGAGTTTCAGCTATTAGTCCGTGTATTTGTGTCTATCTGTGAACAAGATATCTCAAGAATGGTACTTCAAATTGTGTGTATTTGTCCTTTTTTGCTTTTCAGTTGAAATCAAATACACAATTGCCGTTTTTTTTTTTTTTTTTTTTTTTTTTTNTGTTCGTTTTTTTTTTTTTTTTTTTGTTTTTTTTTTGCGGTTTGGTAGTATATATTGATATTGTACCACTTTTTAGCCGTTTTTACAAATTCTGCCTAAAAAGACAAAATGGCAGGTACTGGAAATTTGGTATGTATGTGAAGTATTATACATAGAACACAGCTAATCCTACCGTTCTGGTGACATTAAGCTCACACACATACGTACCAATGCAATGGTCGAAACTTTAGATCAGGGGTCTCTCGACATCAAACATTTTAGCCTATTACAATCTTTCATTTTTATAAACGTGTTAATTGCTAAAATTGATTTTTATTGTTTTCGTTCCTCAGGTGAACTCCACTGCACAACTCATCAACTAAATCTCGCTGGTCATCAATGTCTTTTCAATGTTAACTTATCTTCTACAGAAATCCCCGCCATTTGTTTACGTCACGATGTCGATGGATGTCTTCTACAGCTGATAGAATTAGAATCTGGTGAAGTCAAAGTCTCACATGAGGGTACTTTACAAGCGTTTGGATACGTTCAAGCGTCCAAGTCTCTGAAGAAATTTACCACTTGTTCGCCAGGTAAGATTATGTTTTACAAGCGTTTGGATACGTTCAAGCGTCCAAGTCTCTGAAGAAATTTACCACTTGTTTGCCAGGTAAGATTATGTGCCCCAAGGTTTCACATTTGATAGGTGCATTGTGGGGGCACCCCGTCAAGTATATATACATAGAACAAAAAAAACTCAGCAATTACGTTAACAGCTTAATGTCTCTTTAACATCTATTGGTCATTCGAGATAGAGTTTTACCCTTAATTCGATAGAAACTTACAAACCAGCTACCCTGATTGACCTCACCCACCCTAAGTTGGACCGAAAAATAGCCAGTATCTCGAGGGTGTGAACTTACGTGATCTCCCGCTTAGTAAAACCTCGCTGGACGTTGCTTAACTTTAGTGCTCTAACGGGAACTCGTGTATTCAACATCCCATAGACGCTGGCTACATCATTGATCTCTTGAGATCTACTATATATGTATTATATGATTATTTTTAGTCTCTCTCGGTTTGACCGAATTAGTTAAAACTAGACCTCTAGTTTTAACTTTACAATTTTTCTTTTAAATGTAAAAAACGATAACTAGACCTATAATTTCTGTTCACAGACATGTCCTACGGTGTAATTTGTGAAAATTCCCGTCACATTTTTCTCTATGTTCAATCCAGTGCTGTCAATAGTGAACTTCGGCATAGAATTTCTGGGAGAAGAATAGCTGCCGTCAGCAAACAATACATTGTAACTGTTGATAACGATGAGATTATCCTTGGAGTTCATGCAGGAGTGCATTGCTTATATCTACTCACAAGCAATCACCTCTATATGATAAAGGTCAAAACATAAACAACTCGCACTAAATTACTTTTGGCGTTAGCAATCCATTACATGGATGGTGTTAAGGCCCCCAAGATGGTTGGTTCTTCGTACCGGGGCTACCCGTTCCCTCGGGCACGGCCAAAGACCATCAACACCGTTCCGACGACAACTCACAGTGTTTTTCCTCCATTGGACCCAGCCGTGCTGCTCCAGATACTTCCTCAAAGAGTTGGTATATAAATCCTTGCTAAACTTTGAAGTATCTGATCGTTGTCGTCTATGTATGCTGGCTGCTCATGATGTAAATCATGAGCAGCCGGCAACTATCCATCAAACCCAACTAATCTAGAGTCGTCCGCATAATGGACAGATCCTGTTGGAGAGGCCGCCTTTCTTGGCCTAGAGACACAGTGAGAGTCGTTGAGAACGTTAACAACAACAACATGGATGGTGTTAATGTTTTCGATGATATTCTCGTTGTTTTTACACCAAAGAAAGCCCCAGTCCCAACTGGATCATCCCAGAATAATATATGATAATTATGTTGTTGTTGTTGATGTAGCAGCATTGAGCATCTAGGTCACATCACAATCCGATTCCTCTGTTTGTAGTTCCAAAAATGTTGCAGTTTCCTTTGGTTGGAGCTATAGATCGATTGGTTTTAACTGGGTGGGATTTAGATCTTGGTAGTTTAACGGGTAGATCTTGGTAGTTTAGATTCTTCATTTGATAACTCAGGTGGTTGTTCATTCAGTACACGATTTGGTTTAAAATTATTAATAGTGTCTTCAACTGTTTTTGTGTGGATTTCTCTGAGACCGTTTTTATATTCAAGATCATTGAGATTGTAGGAGCGGGCGATTTGAGATATTTTCCCCTTGAAATGTTGAAGGTGTTGGCGAATATTGCGTGGTGGGGGGGATTTCTGTATGATTGTATTGCATGGATGACTTTTTGTATGACATTTCAGCAGATATTGTTGTGTCAACATTTCATTGTGTTCTTTTGTTGGAAGAATTGTGCACTCATTATGTAGGTGCTCTGTATTTGACATCAGGTGACAACCAGTGGCCACTCTCAGAGCCGTATTTTGACATATTTGTATGTTGGTCCAATGTGTTTTGGATATGATAATTATAATTGGCTTTGGTGACTATGTTTTCTTGTTGTGAGGCGATGCCGCCCCCAGGGGGGGGGTCATGGACCCCTCCCCCGAAATTTCATTATTTTTTTTATGCATGACATATATAATCAACAACAACACAAACAACCGCAACATCATCAACAACAACCACCACCACAACAAAAACAACAACAGCAGCAACACAACAACAACAAAAAAATCACCTTCCATGATCATCATTTTCAGGTGTTAGTCCTGGCTTGGCTGTCATTGCTTCGGACCCCCCCCCCCTCCGCCACAAAAAATCTTGGTACGGCCCTGTTTTAAAGATTTTTAAGTAATATTTTAATTTTCGTCGTATCGACTCTTTCAATGAAGATTGTAAAAATAGGTATTTGTATAAAAATAAAAATATTAAAATATTATTTAAATGTTTCCCCTACAACAAAAAAGCATATTGAAGTTCCAGGTTAGTAGGGTGAAGCATTTAACTAGATGGTTTTATTCTGATCCATATTTCTGGCAATTGTTTTATATTGTTTCATTGATCCTGACTCTGCTTTAATTAAAGATATGATTCAATGTCAAAACTGAGTAGGAATATTTGGATTAACCCAGTTGAAATTAGTCGCTCCATAAACAGTTCAGGAAGAATTTTGATTGAAAATTACTTACAAATGAGTCTGGTCTGGTGTTATGTTCTATGTTTTTGTTTTCTATATCTAAAATAAACGTATTCAGTATATCTACAAATAGACATGTTGTATTATTATTTTCTTTTATAACTGTAACATCGCCCGTCTTCAATATTACACCCATGACGAGCCCTGAGGTCCTCAAAACGTGTTTTGACATTGAAAACTTAAAACCGGAAATTTCAGCCCATTATTTCTTTTTTATGGATAGGCAAAGTCGAGTGATATTGACATCTGACTTTTTCAATAAGTAACTTTCTCAGAATTAATACATAAATGTAAGAAGTGTTTTTTTTTTTTTTAAAAAAAAAAAAAAAAAAAACACTTGTGAAAATATAAACCACTCGGAACGACTGAAATTTATTGAAAGGGAGAGTTCATAGGCACAAATCGTGCGCGAAAACTTTCATTCTTCTATTTGATTGCGCCAAGAAAAATAGAAATCTAAATTTCAGTTAAAGCCAATGCATCTCTTTGTTCACAGGAAATTGTTAGTTTTAAAAAATCAGTGTAAAATTTTAAGGACTAAAAATACGCTTATAAAATTGAATATGAATTTCAAAGCGCCAAAATTTTGAATTTTTGACTTGCCCAACCCAAAACTGAAAGGTATGTTGTTTTTTCTTCTTGTTTCTAAAAAGTCAATAAGTTATATGTGAACACTTTAAATAACACTGTATCTGTAATAAATATCGAAAACTAGGCAATAGATAGTACAGCGTTATAAACTAGCTTTGAAGATAATATCGTTTGAAAATACAAAGTCAACTTTGGGTGATCGGAAAATCAATTTAATATTTTAACTAGAGATTCTCAATCAACTGCATACGAGTAAGTATTATTAAAGGGCCAAATCAAAAAGCCTTTCGAAGATTATTTCTAGTATTCTGGTGAAAGTTCAGGCTTATCTGCAATTTGATCCTTTAGATTGGTATTTATATAGACTTACACAACCGCTAGAAACCTACAATAATGAATAAGATTATTGGTTTCAGAAACTAATTTTAATAATTTTTCAATCTTAGTAACACCAACAACAATTAGGAAAAGTCATTCAGGTAATTATGCATTTTAGGGTAACTTTTCAAAAATGGTCGAAAAAACATTTTTTTTTTTTTCAATTTTAACCCAATTAGAGAGGTTAGGAAACGTTTTTACGGCCATGCCTCTATTGCTTATGTATATCCGTCCAACATGGACCCATAACGACCAATAAAATAGCCAGTTTCATTTTTTTTTTAAAAAAAAAAAGCTACCCTAAAATACATATTTACCCACATTCATTATTGCCATGTTTTTTAAAATTGAAAACACTTCACCATTGGAGAAATTGTAAATTTGTATTGCGAAATTGAACGTATATGAATCATTTGCTCCATCCGTTTAATTTTTTGTGACGCTTCCATTTTTCAGCAGCAATTACTGTATCTTTTGAGATCCCTGCCCTCAGTTGCAAAAATATCAGATTAGCCACTGGTCATTGAGGTCTGAGGAAACACCTACCTGCACACTATGACCTTCCATCAGGACCAAGTTTTGTGTAGACTCTGCGGGGGGGGGGACAAAGAAACTACTACTCACGTTAATCTTGATTGCAACTCCCTACTTGCGTGTAGTCTAAGCATGAGGCAGCTACATCCCAGGCTTGACATCCACGAAAAATGACTAGCCAAAAGCCTGATCGAGCTAGCTCAGATCTTTGGCCTTAGCGAGGCACACAAACTACTTTCCAAGCACAAAAGACCCAGTTTGACTTAGGTGCAAGACCTTTTACAGTCCTAAAGAGGAATTTAGCTCACGAATATACGAGGTATAGAGTTCACAGAACTACTAGTAGATGTATTATTAGTAGATGAAAAGTATTTTTTGTTTTTTCCCCTCAGATGTCATTTGATGTTAAGAAACTTAAACCTTCTCTTCCCTCATCGAACATGCTTCAAGAAATTAATGCTAAATTAGTTGAAGTTCAACTATGCATTGATCAAAGATTGAACAAACTCGAAACACAAATGGAATTTCTAACGTCAAAATGTTCGGCTGTCATCGAGTCATATCAGATTAGTCAATCAAAAAGTTCAAGTGATATAAATAAAATGTTTACTACAAGATTTAACAAGATTGAAAGTCAAATACAAAAGTTGATGTTGCTTATTGAAAACATCGTCAGTGTCGGCGCGGTCAAATCAAGGTAGATTAATAATAAAAAATATGGTGTGAACATCATACCCTTTTCTGGGCTGAAATTTTCTCAAAATGTCAAACCACCAGCAGCTTGACTGCCTTCAAATGGGAGTGTCGTCATTGGACGGCTTCTCCCCCATGTCATTTCTAACAGTCAACCCATTTACTTCTTACAATATTTTTTGCCTTCAAATGGGAGTGTCTTCATTGGACGGCTTCTCCCCCATGTCATTTCCAACAGTCAACCCATTTACGTATTACAATATTGTTTTTATTTACATTTAAATTCATTGTAGATTGTAAATTAATAAATTTAAAAAAAAAAAAAAAAAAAAAATCTCATGAACGGTAGGATTTGTCGAATTCTATGTGACATACAGTCGCTGGCACCTGCAAAACCGACAACGGTAGACTCGATTTCAATCGAAAGTGTCAATGCGTATTCTATGCATAAAATTGATATAAATAGGTATTAAATTTCGTGGAAGGCGCCAAAAACGCCAACAGTTTGTTCTATTTTAAATATTTCATGGTTCTTCTTTGGCATAAAAATAACATACATACTTGAAATGTATAAAGAATTTTGGAATTGTCTACTGAGCTGCAAAATCTTAGTTTGAATTGCCAATTTTATAAACTATAATTTTTTCACGTGTAAGCAAAAATACCCAAAAAAATTTTGGAATTTTCTACTGAGCTACAAAATCTTAGTTTGAATTGCCAATTTTATAAACTATAATTTTTTCACGTGTAAGCAAAAAGACCAAAAAATTTTTGGAATTTTCTACTGAGCTACAAAATCTTAGTTTGAATTGCTAATTTTATAAACAACTCGGTATGGACCTTTAATATGTTCATACAATTTGGCCGATTAGTTTTTTCGGCCCTATGGTGGCCTAATAGGGTCCAAAAGTTTACCGAATCTATGGACGTAATGAAGATCCATACCGAGTTTTATCAATCTCAAACAAAGCGCTTGATATTGATGAAACAGACTTTTAAGGAAAAACCGTAGAATTAAAACTAGACCTTACTTCGTTCAGTCAACAAGTAGAAGAAGATACTTTGACCTCCCCATCATACGAATGGATCATTTACTCTTTTAACTCTCGTTTTATTTTCAGCAATCCCGTAGTGGTCATGTCAGAGAAACGACTTACCACAACTGTAGAAGCTCAACTTTTGTTGGACAAATCTCATACCGTTGTAACTTTGAACTCAGAAGCAGATTATCCGCATGGGTCTTGGCTTGGTGATGAGAAAAATGAGCAGGCTAGAGTTAGAGTACCAATCAAGAAAAGGTATGGAAGTTTTCGGTAATACCAACTAGATGTTCAATGGGAAGTACCTACCGAATTTCATTGAAATCGATCAACGTTAAATGGCAAAAGTGCCACTTACTCTGTGGATTTGATTTGTGCGTAGGCACCTTGAAAACTAAAATATCAAATTTCGATGGCGGATATTTTTCCCTTATTGGATTAATTATTTTGCTACATCTTTCATGTTTGTGGCGAAAATCATACGATATTATATAGCCTGTAGTACGGCAAACTCAGCACCAGTAGCGATTTCTCGCTACGAGGGAATTGGGGTTGCACAGTAGTTGTGCAGTCCCTAAAAATTAAGTCCAGAGAGAGAGAAAATGAAGATATTTCAAATTGAGCAAATTCAATTAATTTTCAAAAGCACCAATATATTTAAATTTCATCGATGAATTTGCGCAATCGGTATTATTCGTATTAAGTTAGTAAAAGGAATTGATTGGTGTAAAACTAAAGTTTTGTTAAAATGCAATTCTCCATGTTATTACTAGTATTTTTTTCGCTTAGATTCGAACCAACAGCCTCTTAGGTCGGCCATACACGTAACGATAAGTCTGTGCACAGATTTTGTCTCCGATTTTCAGATCTGTGCAGATATCGAAATCTATTGATCCTGCCCAACACGACAGACTTGTCTGCGCAGATAAGTCTGCACAAACTTATCGGTGCGTGTATGACCGGCCTTAGTTACGAATCGGTCACTCTTACCAACTGAGCTACTGAAGCTGTTATAGATGTATTCATATTGAAATATAGGTACATATTAAAATAGATTGAAATTAATAAATTTTGGTTTATTATTTTCAATATACCTTTGAAATCGTCACCAAAAAAAAATACCCCCTTATAAATTTGATATTTTACGTTTCAAGATACGTAGAATCCAAAAATTAAATTAAAAACAACCGTTTGTCCGCCGTACGACGTGATGGGCACTTTTACTACTTTTGGATGAAATTTAGTATATAGATCCCATCTGGGCTCCAATTGTGTCCCGAAACTTTTGGGTGCAATCGAATACACCCTTGGCGGTTTTTGTCGCTTTTTTTGCGGTTTTCAGTATTGCTGTCTAAAAAGAGAATGGTAAGAGCTAGAGATTCGAAATTTAGTATGTATGTCATATTTGAGGTCTCCGTAAGCTCCGTTATTTCATCTACCTTATACTTTTTTTTTGTCTTGTTTCCAGTGATCTCATTCATATTAATAGCACATTTCTTACTCCAGAGAAAATGGCTATCACTCTATTAGATTATTTGTTTCCGAGGGAAGTGCTGGCGGAGTCAAATTTATCTGGCAATGGCAAACACAACAAAATGAAATTGGATCCCTTATTTGTAAGTCATGCATTTTATTCAATGACGAGAAAAGAGAAAAAAATTAATCGAGAATCTATTACAAAAAGCTTGTTCAGATCACTGTTGTATATATACCCTCCTTTTGAATGTACTACTATAATCCTCGCCTGGGAATATTAATTTTTTATTTAATATCGATCTATTTAATTGATGATGTTATAATTGACGATGTATTTTTGGCCCGAAACGCTATGCGCTGGGTACATTTCACGATTTTCTTAAGACTCCCCGAATACTGACTGACCAGGAGCTCTCGTACCTAAGAGTTCCCCCTCTCCACTTTGATGGACAGTGGTTGCTATGTTGCTAATCTACTCTAGGTAGGCATCTTCATCCCACGTCTGATGCGCAGACGAGGCGTGGCCAAAATCATCTTTGTAGATTCTGCTCCTGGTGTTTTGCTGAAGAAGAGCCCTGGTCTTTTTGCTGGTCGAGTTACACGCGAAGCTATTGTTATATGCAAGCTCATCGATTCCCAGGCTATTGTGGGGTCGGTTTAGATGTGGTGAGGTCTGTGTCCCAGGAATAATTATAATGATCGACCACATCTGGGTATAGGAAGGTCTCAACGCTTCCTCAGAGTTTAACCTCTTCGTCGACTTCGAGCCTTCCCTCGACCATTAGCTTATAATGTTACAGTTTGCTCTGTAACATTGTTTCAGAGGTTTCTAACCTCTGACACAAAGACATGGCAGAATATCAGAGAAGATTGAAGTTGAGTTTTTTATTTTCAGAAGTTTAGGTGAAACTGAATCTAGATTATTATTATCCCTGAGCAAAATAGTCTCTCTTTTCTTTAGTCAACGAACAGAAATCAATGAATACTCTATGAAAAAAAGCTTGGGAAAGCAGTATTAATCTAGCAGTCGGAAAAAATCGAGGCTCGGAATTTCCCATCTCAGAGAAACTCTTGGTTTTTACTTTGGCATTAGTATATTGCCATGTCTCGATGATAATGAATAAAAATCTCAATCAAACCTAAGTTACCCCTTCCAGATGCTGAATTCTGAGCCTGGAGTTTCTCTCAGATACTGGACTTCGGCCTCTGAATATATATTACCACAAAGGAATGTAAGGTATCAGCTCTATACAAGACACTTTTTGTAAAATTAGGATCTCAACACCTCTTTGGAATGCCGGACATTATTTTTTTCCTCGATGGACCCATTTTTATAATTTTAAAATTTTTCGTTTAATACTTAATTAAATATTATTTTTTCGTATGCAAATGATGGTTTATATCTAATTATGGTGTTTTATAGTGTTTTCAATTTTTTGAAGTGTTTTTATTGCCACTTAAAAATCGATTTAAATTTTTTAAAAATTTGAAATTTACCGCCATCAGGCTCCCCTCTTTGTTTACATTTTTATTAAAAATTTCAGTGCTGGGTTCGTGAAAAGATCTTTGCACTCTCCTCCGTGCGTTGCCCATTTATTTTGATCTTTGAGTTGAAATATTTTTATTGTTTCATTTCGACGCTTGCAATCAAGAAGAACGTTGGTTCAGCTAGCTAAATAATTATTATTAACGCTAGGTTGATGTTTTCCTCTAAAAGTCTGTAGGATCCCGCACTGTACATTCAAATTCGCAGCGCGAAAGCTAAGACCCTAATTCATTTCAAAAGTGTCTAGCGTTATCAGCTCATACATTTTTTCCTCTTTATGTATGTTCTGTGACTTCGGCAGTATAGGTCTTCATGTCATCGTGATAGGCCCTCATGCTCAAACTGTTCTCATTTGTGAACTCAGTAATAGCTTGCTTTGGAACATACCCTTATTATTTTTTTTCCATATAACCTCACAATAATCTTCTTTTTAATCTTAGGTGTACGCTATACAGTGTCATTTGAAATTCAAATTCAACATAAATGACGCCAAATGGTTTCGAATCAAGCAAAACATAGACTCAAAATGTAGAGCGCTTTGGAGGCGGAAACATGTGGATGGATTGTCTTTAGGAAAAAATAAGGTAATAATCCTGTTTTAATATCCAAACCCTGGAGATCCGGGTTCAAATATTTTAAATGAAAACCTTTTTACTGGACCTACGATGTCTGTCACAGGCTTCAACCTCAGGATAGGTTCGGTTGGAGCGTGTAGGCGGTGGTGGATTTAAACTTTAGCCGCCCCTAGACAATTTAGAACTTGTCGCCTCTTGAAAGAATGTGTATTTATGGTATCATTTGGGGTGTCAAAACTGTTCTTAGGGATACCTAGATTTTTTTCTCCATATTTTGACTTAAAAATTTCTTTTACAAATCTGAAAATACAGGTCGAAAAACGTCCAGCGCCCTCAAGGAAATGATCGGTTGGACTTTGGTTTCTCCACCGGACGTTTTGAGACTTGGATTTTTTTCTCCAAATTTTGACCAAAAAAATTCTTTCACAAATCTGAAAGTACATGCCGAAAAACGTCCAGCGACCTCAAGGAAATGACCGGTTGGACCTTGGTTTCTCCACCGGACGTTGTCTGGGGTATAGTTTGAAGATAGATAATAATTCAGATATGATACTTATGTAAGATCTCTATCCTTTTACCATTATATAAATACATAAATTTTCTTGCTACAGAAAGTTATGAGATCCCCCCCAAAAATAACACTGCGTGCTATAAAAATTCCCCCCCCCCAAGTCATCAGTCCACGCTTCCGTTCTTCGAAATACCTAATGACTTTAAATTCCGACCCCACCCCAAACGATTTCAGAAGTTTGGTCTGATTTCCTCACTCTCTTCACCAACACGCAGTCTTGGTGGGGTACCTCGGTTCGTTTAACCACTAGGAATTAGGGACCACTCTGTTCTACTTTAGCGGTTCATAAATTTGTTACTTTTAATAATGATCAGAGGTACCCCATCAAGACTGTTGAGAGTGGGGAAATCAGACTAAAATTCTGAAATCGTTTGTATTTTGTCATTAGGTATTTCGAAGAAAGGAAGAGTGGATAGCGGGGCCCAAAAGAGATTTCATATCTTTTTTGGGGTGATGACTTGGCGGAGAATTTTTATAGCACGCAATTATAATTTTGGGGGGATTTCAATTACCGCCCATAATTTGCCGCCCTAGGCCATGTCCTATATTGCTTATACGGTAAATCCGCCGCTGCCGGTGTAGGCATGTTTGTGGACTTGATTCAGCAAATGAGAAAAAATATGGTACTCAGTTGTTCTGATTTTGAAATAGGAATTCCAATATTTAGTGCAGTGGTCAAGAACGTCGTTTTCTAATTCGAGATCTTTGGTTCAGCGGCTAGAGTATTTTAAAATTGTTTTTGCTATCTGTGCTCATTGGTTGAATTTTATAATGCAGAGTCCGAACTTAGAAGGAAATCGCATGGTACATATAATGTTGACGATTTTTTTATTGCTACTCTTGACGTCTTTTTATCACGAAGTGTTTTTGAGGGAGAAGTATACAGGGTGTTTCAAAAGGTTATGCAAAAAAGTAAACCACGTATAGTAGAGCTCAAATAAAGGCCACTTTGCTTAATAAACCCCTATACGGAAATGGACCTCAAGGCAGCTAGGGCCACCCAAAGTTGGCACTTAAAAATCGAATTTTTTTGCGATTGACTTCATTTTTTGCATGACGTCTTCGATTGTTATCATGCTTCTTTGGTGAGTATTTGGCACTTTTTCCCCGATCAGGGGCGGAGTTATGAGGGGGGTCATAAAATTATTTTTTATTAAGCTTTTTAAAGGGTTACTAAGCAAAGTGGCCTTTATTTGAGCTCTACTATACGTGGTTTCTTTTTTTGCGTAACCTTTTGAAACACCCTGCAGATATCTGTACTTTCGCATAAAGATCAAATACATCATTTTTTTTTTCAAAATCGTACAAGTCTCTCTAAATTTCCAGAAACATGAAAGTAATTTTATCCGTACATTTTAAAGCTGAAATTCTTTTAAAAATTGGAACAGAAAACATCAGGAAATGTCGTATTTTGACTTGGACTAAGGGTGTTCGGTTCTTGTCAGACGTTTTTAAGATGAAATTTTCTGCACCAATATACCGTAACATCATCCTCTTTTTACTTCTTGTGATAAAATGAATGTTACTCTGCAGGTCTCTCTATCAGAAGGTTCATCAAATCAAACCCAACAAACTGAAGAACATCTTGCGACTCATGAGACTGAACTAGAATCTCAAGCCCATCAGAATGAACATTCAGCAGTAGGAGAGGTGGCCAAATTTGAACTTTGTTCTTCTTTATTTCCCACATCAGAGGAGTTGGTATTCAAAAATAGTTTTGAAGATTTGGAAACATCTGAGGTACGTTTTTGGTACGGTTGAGCGTTTAGGAAATCGTTCGGCAATATTCTATTGGGGCTTCCATAGGAATAGAATATTTTTTTTGCAGGCTTTTGCTCCTAGTAGGATCAGAATATTCCGCTTTGTTGTAGGACACAAAGAGAAATATGGTGCTTTTCAAGACTTTGCCTGTAGAGTGGATTCTGCAAAGGAATAGGATTCTTTTTAAATGAACAGGACTTCGAAAATGGAAGAAGAGGAGTGGGGGATATAACTGTTATGTTATTAACGTTCTCAACGACTCTCACTGTGTCTCCAGGCCAAGGAAGGCAGCTACTCCAACAGGATCTGTCCATAATGCTGACGGCTCTAGATTGGTTGGGTTTGATGGACAGTTGAATCAATGATTTACATCATGAGTAGCCAGCATACATAGAGGACATCGATCAGATACTTCAGCGTTTTATACACCAGCTCTTTTGAAGAAGTATCTGGAGCAGCTCCAACGGAAGAAAAACACTGAGTTGTCATCGGAACGGTGTTGATGGTCTTTGGCGGTCGTGTCTGAATGCACGGGTGGCCCTAGTGCGAAGAACCAACCATCTTGAGGGCCGGATATAACTGTTCAGATGAATTGGTTGATGATTATGTGTTCAAATTCAAGTCATTCGAACACAAGATAATTTATGGCTAGCTTCACGGAGATCTCTGGACTGTGGAACGATTCATAAGATGTATCAGATTTTTCAAATTCCACTTAGATCTGTTTTTTTTTTTTTTTTTTTTTTTTTTTTTTTTTTTTTTTTTTTTTTTTTNTGTTCGTTTTTTTTTTTTTTTTTTTGTTTTTTTTTCAAACTATGCCTACGCGTTCTTAATGGTCTTTGTTGACAACTTTTCAAGCCTTTTTTTTGTTGCTTTCAGGTTGGTAAAAGTCACCGTGATTTTAGAATATTTCGATCTCTTCCAGAACATTTGACCAAGTTTCATTTTGTACCTCAAGAAGTGTTTCCGGTAAGATTTCCTTGCAACAAGTACCTTTTCTCTCAGGTGATGAAACAATGCTTAACACAAAACTCTGGCAACAAATGCAAATTAACTCAAATCTTCCAACCGGGCGCGAAAATATTAAGAGATTGAAACTATGTTTTCTGGACCTCCACGACACACAAAAACATTACCAAAAATGGACAAATCACGGGCTTAGAATAACGATAGCTTAGTGTGTGCATAACGAATAGAACAGATAGTGGGGAAAGTATCCGCTAGAGGGCGTTTAACAGTAGAAGAAGGAACTATACACACGAGGCAATGTTTTTGAAGGGGGACATAAGAAAAATCTTAATGAAAATTTCAACTATGTTTAAGGTTTTAAATGAATTTAATTTAAAGATATAATTTTATTTGAAGATTTAGTTTAAAAAGAAAAAATAAATAGGTAACTATTTAAATAGGGTTAAATAGGGTTAATTTTTTATTTAAATAGGCTTTCCCCACTTTCTGTTCTATTCGTTATGGTGTGTGTGTGTGACTTTTTGAATATGGTCAAAATAATAACCTTTAGATTTCCATGAGTTGGCGCAAGTTTTGATTTTTCGATCAAATCTCGCGTGTCCAATACAAATATTTTATTTTGCTTATTGGTGTGCAATAGTCCTAACTAGTGGACGCAGCACTTGGAATTCCGAAAGGAAAGGCCGCCACAATCAATAACTATATTTTGCTTATTTCAGCATCAGGACTTATCTGATGACAACCAAGATGAGTGCATGCCGCTAGATTACTCGACGGAGACCCTTATCGTGACAACATCGGAAGGAGAAATCAATGTTTTGTCTAGCCATCAGGATCAGCATTTTCATTTAACCTAAACTTATCCGAGCGAGGTTCCGCAATGTCTTCATGATCGGAGATAAATACACATCAGCCTTCATGCTCGGAGATAAATACACATCAGACTTCATGATCGGAGATAAATACACATCAGTCTTCATGATCGGAGATAAAACTGACGGGTGCAATCAAATATCTAAGCGATGCACGCGGGATACCAGGGTTGAATTCCCGGCGGGGTCGGAAATTTTTCGACTTTGTGTTTGTAATTTCGTGGTGCACTTACCCCCGTGGAGGACGATTGAATAGCTACTTCAATATGAGTAGCAACCGGTGGCGGCATTACCACAGTAGTAGTAGTAGCGGTTTTTCTAACGAAATCAACCGTTCTTCCCATTTATAGATGCATAATTCATTAAAATGGTATAAAAAGATTGATATAAGTTTAGCTAAAAGATTTTCATGGCCTTTGGCAGGAACTGTGATGGTATGCGTTCTAGGACGTCCTGGTGCGTAGAACTAGCCATCGTAAGGACGATAGATGATTGAAGAGATTATTAGTACATGAGGCTCTTAGTAATGCTTGTGGCTCACCACATGTAATAAAATATTTATGTACAAAATAAAATTTGTACTTTGCAATTTGCAAAACGATACTGATTCATCTTACAACATAGGCATATATAGCGATGATTGGTTAATTTTAATTCCGCGATATGAGGGATTAAAATTGCCTTGGAGAGGCAAGATGAATATTCCAATGTCCGGAGGCTCTAAATATTTAGCAATTGTAAATTTTTACGTTATTAAATGTAATAAAATTCCTCTGTATTGCATAAGTCTTATAAAATCTTTCTTTTCCTATAAATATAATATTTAATACTCAGGCAATAAAATTCATAAAAAAGAATTAGAAATGTTTTGTGTTTTGATTTTTTGGACATATTGACCACAACCTCATGCAAATTGACGTACACGACTACTGAAATAACTCTTCACTAATCAGCGAGAAGTGAATGAGAGATCAAGGGGTCAAAAAACTACACTAATATTCAATTGAAAATTTCCTCATACAATTGGGGTATAATCATATAAACCTTTCCAAACATCCTTGGTAGTGGGAGAGAAAGCTGTTAGGTGCGCCCTTGCAAGGATATAAAATTACAGAGTCGTTTTCGCAACCTTAATTTCTGCCCGGAAGCAGATTTGTGTGTCATGTAAAAATTTAGAACATTGTTAAAAGTACTGTTATCAATCCTATCTAGGTTCAAGGCAATGCGCCAGTCCAAGAAGTATTCAATTGTAAAAATGTGCTCCAAATCTTTGAACCTGTAGTTCTCAGAATCTCCTCAAATCCGGAGTATCCAGATGTAAATATAAATAATCTAGGTGCAGACCCTCAAACTCCTTATCGGCGTCTTTTTTTTTTAAAAAAAAATATATATATATGAGAGCAAAATATCCGAAAAGACAAGAACCAGATACCGAAAACAAGTAAGTAGATACTCCAAATGTTGTTATAAGTGGTGAAAAGAAACTCTAAAGAATTCAAGTGTAAATCTTTAAAACAAAAGATATATAACGTAAACAAAATATGTTCACAAACTGACATCACTTTGATGATTGCCCATAGACACAGTATTGTTATCAAACAGTTGTTATTGTTGTTGATGTTTTATATACATATTTTATATGCAGATTTTGTTTACGTTTTATATATATATATATATAACGTAAACAAAATCTGTTCACAAACTGACATCACTTTGATGCTTGCCATAGACACAGTATTGTTATCAAACAGTTGTTATTGTTCTTGATGTTATATATATATATATATATATATATATCGTAAACAAAATATGTTCACAAACTGACATCACTTTGATGCTTGCCCATAGACACAGTATTGTTATCAAACAGATGTTATTGTTGTTGATGTTTTATATATATCGTAAACAAAATATGTTCACAAACTGACATCACTTTGATGCTTGCCCATAGACACAGTATTGCTATCAAACAGTTGTTATTGTTGTTGTTGTTTTTCCTTCTTTTTTTTCCTTTTAACTTCTATAAAGATGATTTTGGATAATTTTACAGGATCCACGTATGGTGGCAGTAATTACTTCGCCTCTCATTAATTTCGGTATTCCAAAGTGTTTTCTAAAACTTTCAAAAAACCTGGTAATGGTCCCCTCTGGCACCAACGAGCAGTCCAATAACTTTTATGTTGAAATTCTCTTGGAAGTACGGTATACATGGCTCATAAATACTTTTCTTTCTTCGTCCACTAAGGTAGGTTGTTTGGGTACTGTTTCCATTCTTATCAGTCATATCAGATCTTGTTTCCAGCAACAAGCATCATTTTTATTACCCGCAAATAATGTATTGCACTTTCTCTGAGTAATCACACTCATCAAAAAAAAAAAAAAAATCAAATCTGCTAATTTCGGTTCATTTTTGAGAGGAAACTTCAGTCTGTCCGGGAGAAGACTTATTACTGGAGAGGTGCTGGGGTTGGTACACTCATTAGGGGAGATTCCAAGTAGTCTAGACTAGCAGGGATAACTGGTGGCTCATGTTGGCTTCCAATTTTTTCTTGTAGACTATCATATAAAGTGTGCAATACTTCCGTGTGCTGAAATGAAAACCAAAGAAATGTTTACACCAATATATCAAAGTATTTCTTCAAATACTTAGAAAAAACACTTCTTCATTGCGTATGCATTTGAAAACTAATCTGATGGATCGGGTGAAAAAAAATAGAAAATAATAACAGAAATTCTTCTTTACCATCATTTTCATTATTTACCATCATTTTCATTATTACCACCATTTTCATTTTTACTATCATTTTCTTTCCTTAATATAATTTCCATTGTTTACCATCATTTTCATTCTTTAATATAATTATCATTATTTACCATCATTTTTCATTCCTTAATATAAATTTCATTTTTTACCATCATTTTCATTAATTACCATCATTTATCAACATCATCAATTACTCTCATCTTCCACTGACTGAATTACATTTAATTCAGTCTTTAGATGAGAGTCAATGCAATTAATCATTTTTTCACCTCCTTCTCTCAAAAAAAAAAAAATAAAAAACAAAGTCTGGGTAAAAAAGTGATAGAACATTCAGAAATTGGTAAAACTTCACCCGACATGGAAGGGATATTGCTGAGGTATCCAATGTTGATAACCCTCATTTGAAACGGACTTCCCCTCAAGGGAAGGTATTGCAAATACATCAAATCTCGACATCTTTCAAGACTCATTACAAGAACCAACAATACAGTTCAATGAGATCCCATATGAGTGGTGAAAGATTAAATTAATATGTATTTAATCGTTAGGATTGATCATAATACAAATAATGACAAATATAAGGGACTGCTTGGAATTCCGATTTGAGTACTTAAAAGAATTCATCGAATTCTTGATGTAACACGCCATCTCACAAACAGATCTATGGTGTAAACGACACTCGCAAGCCCTAAATCACATGATTATATTGGCTGAGTTTTTTTGCGATTAATTTGTTTATTTTTTTTATTTAGTTTTTAAAGTTTGTCAAGATTAAAATCACGACAATTTACGAACATCCTAGAGATCCATTAATAAAGTACGAGGTACGGAAATCTTATTACAATACTTTTATTTTATTCGTAAATGGAAAGACTAGTAATTCTATCAAGTCTTGATTTACATATCTAAACCATTATGAGACCCCGTGTGTTCAAATATTATCCATAAACAAATCAACAAATTCTATCGAGCTAATAAAGCGTTTGAAAATAATCGTGGAACAAACAGACCAATTAGAGAAAAATCGATTTCTAGACCTCAATTTGTTTGGTCAATTAAGTAGAAAAAAATGGGTGTGCGTACTTATGTACGCGCGTGAGAAGTTATACTTCTTTTTAAAAATAAATTAAATAATATTTCAAAAAAACATACTCCCCACCCGGGAGTGAACTCAGAACCTACCAACTATGAAACAGAGGCCTTGCCACTGTGCCACGATGTTCTATGGATATAGAATGAGAAAATACAATATTTAAATTTAACTCATCATTTTTTCATAACTAACTCCATCTTCATCATTTTTTCATAATTTTGTGTTACACTGATGCGGTGATAATTTTTTGTTACAGGTGCGCGCGCATCTTAAAATTTCACTCTCATCATTTTTTCATAACGCGCCTAACGAAGTATAACTTCAATAAATGTGAGATTACCTGGGAAGTAGGTTGGAGAACTTTCATGAGAGTGTTGAGACGAGACGAGGGTAGCTTGTGATAGACATACCAGAGTAGTTTCATAACGTGGCGCATAACATTTTCACGGGTCAGACCAGCGTAGAAAAATTCGTCAAATATGACTGTGCAGAAATCTTCTGTTGAAAATTCATCGGCCAAATGAATTAGTAAAGAGACCTGAAAATACGTACAGACCAGAAATGATTATTTAGATTCAGAAACGACATACATCAAATTTAAGAGGAAAATAATAAGTGTAACATTGAAAGAATATTTTAATATTTTGTCCAATTTTAATATTAACTTTTAAAATAAATTAAAGCAAAACACCAAAAACACTATTTATAATTATTTATGAAGAAACTAGTTTCGAATCATTCGATTCATCATCAGTCTAGTGGAATCTAAAGATGGAAGTTGACATAAATAATTATAAATAGTGTTTTTGGTAAGTGTTTTGTTTGAATTTATTTTAAAAGTTAATATTTTTGAACACTTATAATTATCATGTTATTCAAAGATTTTGTCAACTTCCATCTTTCGACTCGACTCGACTGATGATGAATCGAATGATTCGAAACTAGTTTCTTCATAAATAATAATAATTAGTGTTTTTGGTAAATGTTTTAATTTATTTTAAAAATTAATATTCTTTAACACTTATAATTAACATGTTATTCAAAAATTTTAATATTATTTTTAGAATGGGATTTTACCAAATTTCATTGATATCCGCCAACTTTCAGGTGAAAAAAGCACCACTTAGGTCGGTCGAACGATTTGTTATTCATTTTATTCTGCGTACTTTAAGGGAGGGTTTTTTTTTTCTTTCAAAGTTGTTGTTGTTAACAGTTTTAACAAATAGGGTCACAGTTCCAAGAGGATCACTCCAGAATAGTATATTATGTTCTCGGTTGGTGAGGTCTGCATTGAAATAAATAGGTTTATTGTAATCTGCGTTTCATGCCATTGTTTTATTTTGCTCGATTGATCCTAATTCTAGTAGCAGCATTTGGAGTAACCCGGTTGAAATAAACCTTTGTATAGTCGCAAAAAACAGGGAGAGATAGTGGTCTGAACAAAGAAAGGTAAGCAATCTTTGTTGAAGAAAAAATCCGTGTGGACTTCGTACGTAGAACCAAACGCAGTCAAGTCCTTCGAATCAAAAGGTTTTTTTTTTTTTTTTNTTTTTTTTTTTTTTTTTTTGGCTTAACGTCTCTTTAACATCTATTGGTCATTCGAGACGGGGTATTTACTCTCCGTTCGCTGGAAACTTGCAACCAGCTGTCTGGGTTGTTCCGGAAAAATAACCAGCATCACGAGGACGCGAACCCACGTGGACGCCCACATGGTACAACCACGCACAACGTTGCTTAACTTCATTGATCCAACGGGAACTGGTGTTCTCGTTGTACCATAGACGCTGGCCAAAGGTTTACTACTATTGAAAATATTTCCGAACGCATTAAGATAAATATAAAAAAATCCCCACTTATTTCAACTCTTCAATAATAATTGTCGAGTAAATGTATTTTTAAAATGTAGAAAAATAACGCCTTTCTTTGAATTACCAAAAAGTGCAAGAACGGATCATCAAAAGCTCGATCACTTTCAGAAGTGGCCAATACACCTAGTACTCGCATCAGACCAACCCTGTCTCGACTTCTTGCCGTGTGTAACGTATAGTACATAGTAATTATACAAGCGACACTACTCTCCTGAACATAAGCCTGTACTGCATCGGGTACTGGACCTAGAATCAAATAAATGGACAAAAAAAAATCAAGAATTGACATTCGGATTAAAAATAAGAATATTAATTTTCATCCGATAAAATCGGCCCCTATAGCAATAGTTACCGGTTGCGAATTGATATGCTAGTAAAGATCTAGCTTATTTTGAGATAGCAGCAACTGTTGTTTTTTTTTTTTGTTTTTTTTTTATTGATTCCTAACCAAATTTGCTGACATCAGGGGAAGACGAGGATGGGAATCTTCAAAAGATACACCCCACTTCTCAACCAGCAATATTTGTTCAACCACGGCCAGACAAAGACCCCAGTCGAGTGGCGTGGAGGTTATGTTGGACTCAATCTCTAACTAAAGGTAGGGTTGAAACCCCACCGATTGCTTAACAACTAAACCCACCTCCCCTCTCTGCCCCGATGTCAACTATATGATAACAATCTGTCCCGGNCGAGTGGCGTGGAGGTTATGTTGGACTCAATCTCTAACTAAAGGTAGGGTTGAAACCCCACCGATTGCTTAACAACTAAACCCACCCTCCCCTCTCTGCCCCGATGTCAGCTATATGGGGCTACAGCCTATGTTCTCCGATCACGTGATCTCCTTACAGTCCTTACGGCATGACATTTCGTGGGCTCCTCGCTCGCCGGATTTGAGTTCCTGTGACTTCTTCCTGTGGCGTTACCTCAAGACTGAGGTCTTCAAACATCGCCCTGGGACCTTTGAAGAGTTGAAGGAGGCAATTCTGGAAGAATTGATGCTGGTATGCTGACGAGAGTCATGGAAAACTTCCGCGAAAGGCTTCAAATGTGCATCACACGCCAAGGCCGTCATTTGGACGATATTATTTACAAAACATAGATGAAAAAAAAAACTAGAATACACAAGCTTTCAGAATACAAAATAATTTTTCAAATATCTCATCTCGTTTTTATTTACCAGCTCTTTCAAATGTGGGAGAACTAATTGCCGTACCCTGTAGATGCCTTGTCATTTTTTTTATTTAAAAAAAAAAACAGATCCGCTTCAACTTGTTTTTTTAATGCGTTGTACAGTATACATGAACCACTTACCAGAGTGTTCAATGATTGTAATGGCTGATTCTCTTTCGTCCGGAGGCATTTTGCTGTTCAGAGATCTCACTTGGTCATCCACCATGAGCGACATTAGAGCTGGCACGAACTTGGTAACAACTTGACTGTCTAGTTTGGGTTCTTTAAATTCCTGTAGGCAAAATAAATCATGATTAAAATGTGTCATTCATGAAATTGCGGGAAGTTTCTTTACCAAAATAAATTATGAATAAAATGCATCTCATGAAATTGTGGGAAGTTTCTTTAACAAAATAAATAATGAGTAAAATGTATCATCCATGAAATTGCGGGAAATTTCTTTAACAAAATAAATCATGAGTAAAATGTATCATTCATGAAATTGTGGGAAGTTTCTTTATCAGACTGTCTAGTTTGGGTTCTTTTAATTCCTGTAGGCAAAATACATCATGAGTAAAATGTGTCATTCATGAAATTGTGGGAAGTTTTTTTTACCAAACTGTCTAGTTTGGGTTCTTTTAATTCCTGTAGGCAAAATAAATCTATTGGTCATTCGAGACGGGGGTTTTATCCCCATTCGCTGAAAACTTGCAAACCAGCTACCCACATTGACCGCACCCAGCCTGGGTTGGGCCGGAAAAATATCCAGCATCACGAGGTCGCGAATCCACCTGGACACCCAAATGGTACAACCTCGCTGAACGTTGCTTAACTTCAGTGATCTAACGGGAACTGGTGTATTCAACGTGCCATAGACGCTGGCTAGGTGAACCCAAATTCGTTATCTCATATCATTTTGACTAAACAATTCGGCCAAATAAATTAATTTCTCCCACAGTTGCCTTTTGGATAATTACTGGCTAATTTCTGCAACTTTGTAAGCTTAATTTCTCGTACTAGTATTTGAAAATAATTCAGTTTATTTTTTTCTTTGCAAATATCGGAAAATCTGCCATAGCTGGTATACGAACCATGTTTGTAAGAATTTGATATTTTTCTTGAAGGCTTTTCCGCAGTTGTACCAACATGAAAGAAGTAGCAAAAATTACTAGTTTTGAATGTCCAGTGCAAGTTTGTTTATTTTATCAATATAAGCGTTAAGATGGACGTCCCCCCAGAGAGGTTAGGAAACGTTTTGATCGGCCATGCCTCGATTAAACTTGTTCTTCTCATGAAGTCGCTCCCTAAAAACGCTTGCACCTTTCGGAAAAAACTAAAATAAATTAAATCTTAGTTATTTTTTTTCATTTAACCTGAAAGTAAAATTGGATTTAAACAAAAAAAAGTAAAATTGGATTGCACTGGACATTCAAACCTAGTATTAAAAATTTCCAAATAAACATTTAATTTCTCCAAAGTTTCGTCGATTTTCAAGCAATAAAATTGTGAACTAAACCTTTAAAAGTGAGTTTTCTCGTATTTTCCACCATTCAATGGTGAAAATTAACCTTCTACTTTCAATTAATCCATATTTTAAGTTAGGTTAGTTGCTCAGAAAAAAATCGATACATGCTGTCTGCTCCCTTAAATTCTAAGGTCGCATACAACTCATTTGTGTTTTACCTGCGTATCGATCATGACCCACGCACTCAATCCGAGCACCAACATCCTCAGTAGTAGAATGAGCACTGTGTTCTCTCGGGGAAGAGCTTCATTGTTTATGAGATAGTGAAGAATCTTCATGGCTGAAGTCGCCAAGAAATTGATAGCATAGGGATCACAGAGAGTCATGGACAGATCACCCAACACTTGCTCATGGCCTCGCTTTATACTGTCCAAGAAACCCTGAAATATATAAGAAATTGATAGCATAGGGATCACAGAGAGTCATGGACAGATCACCCAACACTTGCTCATGGCCCCGCTTTATACTGTTTAAGAAACCCTGAAATATATAAGAAATTGATAGCATAGGGATCACAGGGAGTCATGGACAGATCACCCAACACTTGCTCATGGCCTCGCTTTATACTGTCCAAGAAACACTGAAATATATAAGAAATTGATAGCATAGGGATCACAGAGAGTCATGGACAGATCACCCAACACTTGCTCATGGCCTCGCTTTATACTGTCCAAGAAACCCTGAAATATATAAGAAATTGATAGCATAGGGATCACAGAGAGTCATGGACAGGTCACCCAACACTTGCTCATGGCCCCGCTTTATACTGTCCAAGAAACCCTGAAATATATGATTAGACTATTTTATTTTTTGATTTTAGATCAGCTGTGGGCCGGCGCTAATTTTTATTACTAGTTTAACTACAGGGTGTCCCAAAAGTCCGAGACCGCCTGAATATCTTTTGAACAGCTTTATGTGGAGTTTTGAAATTTTGCACGGTATTATACCCCAAATTAAACCACCTGATGGTGTGACCAATTTTTCAGAGGCAGCTCCCATGTGGCCCCCCAGGGGGTCCAACTTTTGTTTTTTAAATACGAACCCCCCATCTTGTGATACAATTTCAGAAATACAATAGAATTAGAAATTTGAAATTTCCAAGATATGACTTCCAAGAGTGTCTAAAACTAGGCGAATTTTTTTGCAATGGGATATTGAATGATTGCATAGGACACCAATGTTGAGGAACCTGCTTTTTAAACATAATTCGCCTAGTTTTAGGCACTTCGCCTAGTTTTAAGCACTTCGCCTAGTTTTAGACACTCTTGGAAGTCATATCTTGGAAATTTCAAATGGCCGCTATTTTGAAACTAAACACGCTAGACATGTAAATTTTTTTGCAAAGCACTTCCAATTGTATTGTCTTTCTGAAAATGTATCAAAGATGTGGGTTCGTATTTAAAAAACAAAAGTTGGACCCCATGGGGGCCACATGGGTTTTCATTCGGAAAACCTGGGATTCGATACCCGACAATATCGCAATTTTCAAACATCTTTGAGATTTTGTGTTCAATGTGTTACGGGGTGCACTCAGCCTCGTGAGGACAATTGAGTACCCAAGGTAAAGGCCACAATGAGTGAAAGCGATATACGAAAAAGTAAACAAGATATTTGAAGTATAGGAGATGGGAAAAACATCCCCGTAACGCTGTGATTAATACTTGAAAATTGTGAAACGCTCACAAGAGTGTACCAAAATGAAATTATACCTAATCTATCATTTCCTAATAAACTCAAATTATTATTACAAGTACACCACTACTAATATCAATATAAAATCTATTATGAAGTGCGCTCTAGTAAGGAGAAATCGTTTCAACCAACCTGCAACTCACGAGATCTCTTAATATCGACGTTCTTCTCTCTGATACAAGCGTCCAGACACCAAGTGAACTTGTGACATGGGTCCACAGAAATAATATCCTGAAAAAAAAATTAATAACAAACAAATTTTACGATTGGTAAACTTTTCAAACAAAATGATCAACGGTTAATTCTCAATGATGATGATAGTGTTGTAGCGGTGTTCCATTCTTGAATCAGATTTGAAAAATGATAGAAACACATTGAGATCAAGTAAAACAATAGTTTTGCAACGCCAAGAAAAACAAAACGAGCGTGTTCCAGTATGGCCGGTCACCCCACAACCCTTAATTTTTGAACGACCTGGAATTTTTGAATACCATAAAGCTATAGGGATAGAAAAAGGACCATGGCTCATTGAATGGTTATGGTGAGTTACAGGTTCAAACCCCTAAAGTGATTTTTTGACTAAAAGTGTCGATTCCTCGAGATATTTTAATAGAATGGTACAAATATTTTCAATTTAATGAAGGTTGAAAATTACTATATCTTCACTTGACTAAAAAATATTAAAGATGTTAAAGAGCTAACTAGTTTCGTTCTCTCCTGAGAACATCATCGGAGCTAGTGACAGAGAAATAATCTAATGAGGTATTGGAGTGTGCCTTGAGTAGAGAGCATGTGTATGTGTGTGAGAAAGAGAGAACTTACCCCTCCCCGGAGCTAGTGACAGAGAAATAATCTAATGATGTATTGGAGTGTGCCTTGAGTAGAGAGCATGTGTATGTGTGTGAGAAAGAGAGAACTTACCCCTCCCCCCCTTTTTTTTAAATGTGCGTACTAATTATTTATATTTATTATCGGGTATTCATATTATTTAATTAATTCAAATTTTTCATTGGCTTCAAGTTGGTTGTTGAATACTTCTTTACCACTTTCAACAGCTTTTTTAATTTCTAAGGTTTCATAAAGGGATAATTTATAAGGATTTTCAGGTTTGGAGTGTAGGACTTTGATGTTGTACGCTGATACAGGTATATTATTTTTTATCATAAAATCAGCAAATCCGCTTTTTTCTGGGTGTTTATTATTTACTGACGAAAAATGTTCTTTTATTCTGGTGGCGATGGATCGGGAAGTTTTTCCAATGTATTCACCCAAACTAGGGACATTTATACGGTAGATGGCACTTTTGTCAATCGGTTATATTGTGTTCTTGTGGTTGAAAAATATGTTTTTAATGTTGTTTTGGTTATTTTCAATTTAAATAAAAGACCAAATAACTGTATACCGGTACCTGTTTTGAGCTTTGATGAAAAAAGTTCACTTATTGTGTGTCCAAAAAAGCTTTCTCATCTACTTAAATCATTGAAAGCCCACAATTCATTTTCATCTGTGTCGTAGGATGACAAAATCAAATCACATTTTTACTTTCTCTTCCCATAGAAGAAAAGTATTGTAATTGTGCAGAAAACTTGGACATTTTTTTTTCTTCTTCTGAAGGATAAAATTAGACCCTTTTGAAAACGGCCATTTCCGTAGTAAATTGGTAATTTAGCAATGACAAGTAACCTAAATAAAAAGACATTTTAGGAACAAACAAAAAATGATAAATTCCTATTCTATACTTTCAGTATTTTTCGCCTTTCATAAAAAAAAAATATTCAAATATTTTTTGTTCGCTGTCTTCTTTCGGGGACATCTGAGTCATGAACTCAAAAAAGGTTTGAAATTAGAAAAGAATACCTGAATCTCTAGATCATGCAGCGCCATAAGCAATTCGGCCCGAAGTGTACAATAGTGAACATTATGTGTACGAAGAAACAAAGTTCTCAGAAACTGAAGTACCATATCATACAATTTGACACTGCTACCAATCATGTGGGCCAACTTTTGAACAACCTCGCCTTGTCTTCGGACCTGAGAAATAAAATGTAAAACCAATGGTAAAGGCAAGCGGATGCTCAATGAAGAATAACTGGCTAGTCACCTTCTTATTCTAGACATGCTATTTCTTTCATTTGATGTCTTGGAGAAGTTACTCAATGGTGTGCGGGGACAAGGAAACTCATTTATATCTATAGTTAGTTCTTGGAAGACAGCATCAGTAGCTCGGTTGGTTTAAGGCAGTGGATTTGTAACCAGGAGGCTATTGTCTCGAATCTGACTTCATCCCCGCCTCATCGAAAACACTTTTTTTCCGTTTCAATAGAGGTCAGCAACCAGTTTAATAATAATAGTTTTTCGAAGGAAAGATAAAATTCAAAGTTTCGTCTTTTAAACTTTTTACTTGAGAGTATTGAAATGAATTGTTCCAATTCTCTCAAGTGCAAAAGTCTAAAGACGAAATTTTAAATTGAAAAATCTCTCCTTCCAAAAACTAACCACAAAGTCTCAAAGTGGGGTATGTACCATATTTCTTATTTCATTCTGATAAATAATTTGAATTATGTACGTAAATATAAAAATAAGGAAAATATGTGTAAAAAGAAAATCTACGACCCCATGTGTCTGCTAAATTTTTGACTGTGCTTGGATTATTACGGATGTACTGAAAGAGGTACACTTACCATTGGTGTGGGGATAAAGAAGAGATTGGTCAGATTGTTATGGTCAAACAGTATGTTCTCCTTCTGGCGGATGTACTGAAAGAGGTACACTTACCTTTGGTGTGGGGAAAAAGAAGAGATTGGTCAGATTGTTATGGTCAAACAATATGTTCTCCTTCTCGCGGATGTACTGAGACAGTAGAGGAGATACTTCATCACCAAATAAGGATTGATTATCTTTCCAAATCTGTCTCTTGACCTCGGTATCGGTATCCTTGTACAGCTCTCGATCTCTCACCTATAAAATGAAAAATAGGGGTACAAATCTAGAGACGAAATTTAGTATATACGTAGCCACGTAGATGGTCAGTTCTGCGTACCAGACCTATAGCGTATATTATCACAGTTCCAGCTATGGGAACTATTTTTCTAAACCTGTTTCTAGAAATGGGAAGAACAGTTAATTTTAAGAGAAACGCCGCTACTACAACAAAAACATAGAGAAAAAACTAATTATTCACTTTTTTTCAAAATTTCAGAAGCAGAATATAATAATAGTCCCTTATTTATACTGCCCGAATAGGACTAAAGAGTCCCTTTACACCGGCAGTTTTTGGGTGCCATTATTATGTGGTAAATATCTCAAATACATGAGGATAAAATTCCATGGGTTGGCTGGGTTTGAACCCACGCCCTACTGTTTGCCAGTCAAGCGTATTACCACTACACCACCAACCCATTTATGACCTTATAAGTAGTTCAAAGTGCGAGAGTTGAGGCACAAGAGGAACACGGTTCGTTAAAAAGCATGGGCAGGAAGAATGGCAATGGTGTCGTTGTTGCTCACACATGTCCTAAACTACACAAAAATTTAACATCAATGTAGGTCGTATCTCTAAGGATGGACATT
This sequence comes from Pachypsylla venusta, assembly GCA_012654025.1. Taxonomy (NCBI): domain Eukaryota; kingdom Metazoa; phylum Arthropoda; class Insecta; order Hemiptera; family Aphalaridae; genus Pachypsylla; species Pachypsylla venusta. The sequence continues at coordinate 440,943 of CM022880.1, read as the reverse complement.
ACCCTGAAGCGTAGGAGATATACAGTTTGATTAAAGTTACTTGTTCATACGTTAACCACATATTCTATGGACCATTCCGGGGGGGTCAACTCTATAAAAAAAGTTGCGAAAAGACTTCCTAACGGAGAACAACGCCCTTTGAGTTTCAAAAAATAAATCACATTTTTTTAATTACACCTTAACTGTTGGAGCTATTGGAACCTGGAAAATTTACATTCCCAAGACAAAATGTCAGCCTTCTTCTGATATGGAAATCATGTCCAGTAGACTTTCAGGGACGACCACAGGAGGGTCAACTGACAGAAAATAGGCCAAAACTTTTTGATGGTTGACCAAATTTAAATTTCTTTATTGCCCAGATAGAACCAATTTTATTCTGAACAAAAAAGGTCTGAATATTTTTTTTCTCAAATCAGCGCAAGTGCTTGAAATTTGAAATGAAGATTTGACTGAAAAATCAATTAAGTTTTCAATATGAAACTGATGCAACCTGCATGATAATTTTTTTAACATGAAGGCGAATGGAGGCTCGTATTGAAGTCAGAATGGCCATATCGAACACTTGTTCTATGAAACTCGTTTAATTAGCTATCTTTTTAAGTTTTCTCTGCCAACCTTTTTTCTTACAGAAAGCGAAATAAAACCTAACTAACTGATCAGGGAAAACAGATGAAACGCAAATTAGCATTCACGTTGCATCAGATTCAGATTGAAACCGTAATTGGTTTTTCACACAAAATCTTCCATTTCAAACTCAAGCACTTGCGTTGATTTGAGTAGAAAAAAAAATATTCGGACCTTTTCTGTTTATAATAACATTGGTTTTAACTGGTTAGGCGATTTGAGTAGACCCTCCTGTGCCAGCCCCTGAAAGTGTAATGGGCATGATTTCCATATCACAAGAACGCTGACATCTTGTCTTGGGAATACATTTTTTTCCCTGTTCCAATAGCTCCAACAAGTAAGACGTAATTTAAAAAAAATACGATTTATTTCTCCCCNAATGGTCCATAGAATATGTGGTTAACGTATGCACATATAATTTTGAATAAACCTGTATTTGCATCATGGCTGGTCACACACTTACCAAAACTCGGAGATATTTATCATCAATGTGAGTCGTGTTCCTAAGGATGGCCATAACGATTGGTCGCAGTTGTTTTGCTCTCACACTAGAAAAACTTTTTCTTAACATTTCATTAAGCTTCCTGTCTCTATCTCTACCTTCTTTCTGACCAATTTCCTTTATGTGAGACACAAGCTTGTCACGCAACTCCTGAAAATGAAAAATGGTATAATTTTATGGGCTAAAAAAATTATATTTTACGTTTTAAGGTAGTTAAGTCATTATCGTTCATCATTGGGTAGCTTCATCGTAATCAATGGTTTCCAAGTTTACATGAAAAGCCAGGTCTTCATATATTTCATAGGTCGTAATCTATGGCTACTGATGTCGTCCAACCACGATCTTCTTGGCCTGTCTCTGGTTCTTCGACCTCGTATATCGCCCTCGAATATGTCCAGCAGTAGAGCGCTACTACAGCCTCGCATAACATGTCCGCAATTTTAACTCTCTTCTCGCTAAGTGACAAAAAAAGGACAAAGTTTTGCAATTTATTTACCTCCAAAACAGAATTGTGGAAGTCAAGTCTGCGGACTCCATGAAGATCTAGTAGGGGTAACATTTGTCTCAGTGATGGTAACAAGATCCCATTTTCTAACTGTAAAATAAATTTGAAAGAAAAACTATATTACAAAACAAAAAGTGTCATGTTACAGACTGGTTTACATAATACTAAAGTACCTAATCTTAATACAACAATTATCGAACAGCAATTTATGGGAATGGACCCCATAAATTGAGTTTTTTTTGTCGGGTTATGGCTATTTTTTCATCAAAATCAAAATTGTAATGCTATTGATCAACTCAAAGCCAGAAATTTACATGGTCGTAAATAATAATAAAAAATCTATACTTGATCCGTAGCGAAGCACAGGGCAAACTTGCTAGCAGTACAATAAGCGTAGAGACAACTTACTGACCCCACAGAGAGCACCATTATTTTTGATTTAATTTTAATCAGGTTACCTGAAATTCTTCGATTGCTTTCAATGGATCCGTACAGCTTGTCAATGCTTCTCTCAGCAAATTCTGTTCAGGAAGACCTGCATCGTCCAAACCACTCATTGTAGCGGTGTTGATTTAAATGGCTATGACTAGCGTTCAGAATGAATTAAGTTGATAGACTATGAAGATCGAGATCATTATATGAAAAACATCGGTTAGTGAAAAATTACCTAAGAAAGAAAGCTTTTGTTAGTAACAGGTTAACAGGTACATCAACAAATTATGATAATACATCAAACCCCTACGATAGGAAACCTTATGGTGCCTGACAGGATTGAGCCACAAGTGTTTGCATTGTAGTATTGACTAGAGGACTTTTGTTCCTTTCCAGACATGTAGAGTGGACAGGTCGTTAAGCGCTCACCTGTCTTAAGAAACTGAGATAAGGGGGTTGACCATTTGATGTGTGAAAAGTAATTGATAACGGGTAAACTGCAATCACCATCGGGTCCTTACAGAATAGTTAATGACTCCAAACCAATATTAATTGATGAATCAATTATTTTATTGCAATTATATAGTTCAATAACTATGACACAGTGTCAGATGCATAAGGTAATTATGCATCTGACAATAAGTTTGATAACATCGTTTTTCTTAGTGTCAATGTTGGTTGGTACAGAATTATATCTATTTAAAATAAAAAGAGTATGGAGGAGCTAAGGTATTTTCCTTTCTAGTTCTAATATGGGCAAATGACATAAAGTACTTTAATGTCGTAAATTTACTTCAAAACAACTTTTCGCGATGGGAGAAAGGGTGTACATAAAAACTTTATTCATCCTTACCTCGACCTTTAGTTATAAAGAATTTTATTCAAATGTAAGATGTAGTTAACGATTTTTCACGTTTAGGAGACAAAATTATAAATAACTTTAGATAGATTTTCTTTCTGCTTCTGCAAACTTCATCTAAAGATAAGAACCAGATTTATTTGTTTAATTTGCTGGCGAATCTTTTTTAAATTATTCCGCCAAATGACGCAACTTAAAGCAATCTCCTAAATAATCAAATATTTTTTAGGTTACAAAACAAAATCTGTTCTTTTCAAGGAGATTAGAATTTTTTTCCTCCAAGGTCCTCTTAAAAGATTTCTTTGTTGTGTCTTCTTATCCAGGATTGTGTTCTTTGATCATAGACTATTCCAGAGATTTTCCTGTACACTTTGTTTTCAAAGGCTTGTAGTTGATGTTCTTCCTTCGATTTAATACTCCAAGTTTCTGCACCATACAGCAATACAGGTCTTATAATGGTGTTGTATAAAGTTATTTTGGATTTTCTCTATAGCAGTTTTAAGCTTAGTACCTTAGTAGACTGATAAGGATAAAGTAAGCTTTATTTGGCGTTGTTTAGTCTTACTTTGATTTCAGATTGACGAAGAATTTGATCGTCTATTTGCACTCCTAGAAACTTAAAACATTTTACTCTCTCATAAGTGTAGCTATGTATTTTTATTGGTTCTGTATATTGGGAATCTGGTGTCTCACTCTTTTTTAAACCATGTATTTCGTTTTCTTCTCGTTTATTTTCAAGCCCACTCTGGCTACTGTCTTAACAAGTTAGACATGTAATCTTCTGATATCAAGTTCATGTTGGCCTATAACGACAATACGAGTATCATCCGCATAAACAAAAATCTTGTGTTGCTCTCCGAGACTGATACCAGCAGGAACAATCTTCAGTTTTCTAAACACACTTTCTAAGGCAATATTGAATAGTAAAGGGGATATGGCATCGTCTTGTCTTAGGCCAGTAAGATTTGAGAAAGGGACAGATTTCAGTAGGACTCGACTGATATTATTCCCCATGCATAAGTGGCACAGTTTGATTAAGTGATTTGCAAATCTATACTTATAAAACGCAAAGCCCAGTTGGTATGCTGACGTACTGACTGACTGATAATCAAAGTAGCTCCACGATGGATAAACGTAGTAATATATATTGTTAGCGTTGGAAACTGAAACTGTCATGTTTAAATAACTGACATAATTTCAATTCAAAATAGACTTGTAACTCCAGATTGATTTTAAATATCCCCTAGAGAAGAAATAAAAACTCTGGTTGGGGAGAACCTACCAAAATGAAAAAAAAATTCTGCAACCTAGAATCATTACCCCAATACTACGGACATAGGAGGATTTTGCGACCCTAATAATATAATATGCCCTAGGAGGTGGCCGATGAGTTCATTTTATCATTTCAAAAAAAAAAAACATTTGGGAATATCGGAATTCGGTATATCCATAATCCATTCTTCATTTCACAAATTTACATAAAACTCATAAAAGTCACAACTCACAAAAGTTGAAGAAATTATTTCAATTATTTTTGATCTTCTCATTTTCATTATTTTCATCCGTAAACAATACTTTTACAACGTTTGTAACAAAGAAGTAATATTAATATAAGAAAAAACCTCTGCGTAGGTACCTGCTGTACCTTTTGAAAGATCAAAGATCATCAAATCACAATATTACTATGGAAAATAAAAAATGTTAAAATATGGTCCACTCATTTCCATCTTGACATATTGAGTATTATTGAGTAGTTGTACATTATTCTTGTATCTGAAAGGTAAGTTTAAAGATTACACATTATTATATATTTGTTTAAATTGTAAGTTAGAATAATTATCACCGCCGAATAATAGGTATGTAGTTTGATTTCTTGGTAATTATGCATTTTAGGGTAACTTTTCAAAAATGGTAAAAAAAAGTGTTTTTTTTTTTCAAAATATTGCAAATTCATTTCTAATAACGATTCCGTCAGCGGATAGTGGATTTTTTAATGATAAACATAATAAACACTTATGAGGGCGATTATGTAGAGGCATTTGGCAAAAAATAAACCGATGTCAAGTGTAAAAAAAGCGAAATTACGTACGTGATCAGTGTTTGACATCAATGAAGTGCATTTTCGAAGTGTAATTGACAAATTATATTGTTTAAACGCGAAATTCTTTATTTATAGTAAAGTAGAATACCAACAAGCTTAAATAAAACGGTTTTTAACTTGCGGAAACCAAATTTGCTCATGAATGTTTCCCAACCCAACCCGCCTAGTGTGCCTATGTCCCAGAGGAAACAAAATCCGTTTGCACTGGTTAAAAACCGTTTTATTTATGCTTGTTGGTGTTCTACTTTGCTATAAAGAAGGAATTATCATTGTATTAACCATTATCATTTTCTTGGTAATTACCCCAAAATATATAACTTTTATAAATAGACACAAACATGCAGCTTATTGGAATTTGGTGCCGGGGAGGTCTGTTACGGCTCTTTAAATTTTTAATTTGAGAAGTATTCTATTTTTTGGTTCATAACCTCTTCATCAACAACTTCTTAGTGTTAGTTTTAGACATATTTTTTTCTTCTTCTTTTTATAGAGATTTGAGAATTATGAAAATCTCGCGCTAGCTAGCGGGAGCAATATTTATTTTGTGCAACGGGCGAGTAAGTAATTTAGTATAACCAGTGCAATGCTTTTGAAAACAAGATCATCTAAAAGGTTTTTTATGGGGTATACTACTCCAATCTCACTTGTGTCAAGTTGTTATACTGTTAACATCGTTCTAGCGTAGCTCTGATATAATGGTGGCGGTCTGAGTACTGTTGAAAGTTCACCAACTTTAATTTATCGATATTGTCAATATTGTACAATTTGTTATTTTTAGGTTAAGCTAATACCTACTTAAAAAATATGCGTACATAACATAATTATGTTACATTTCATTTTTCAGACTCGTCAGAATGTCTGATAATGAATATATGAGTGATCAAGATTCCGATGCGGGAAGTGATGTTAGTAAAAGAAGTGGAAGCAGTCAAGGTAGCAGGAGTAGAAGTGGCTCTAGAAGTAAAAGTGGTTCTAGAAGTAGAAGTCCTTCTAGATCCAGGTCAAGATCTAGATCACGAAGTCGGTCAAGATCAAGAAGTAGGTCAAAGTCAAGGAGTCGATCTAGATCGAGAAGCCCTACGAACAGTGATATAGGAAGTCCTAGACCTAATAGTGGAAGCGAAATCGAGGTAAGAAGTAGTTCAAAGTCAAGAAATCGATCTAGATCGAGAAGCCCTGCGAATAGTGATTTAAGAAGTCCTAGACCTAATAGTGGAAGCAAAATTGAGGTATATTGTTTAGGATTAAGATCTAGGTCATGAAGTTGGTCAAGATCAAGAAGTAGGTCAAAGTCAAGAAGTCGATCTAGATCGAGAAGCCTTGAGAATAGTGATATAGGAAGTCCTAGACCTAATAGTGGAAGCGAAATCGAGGTATGTTGTTTAGGATCAAGATCAAGAAGTCCATCAAGATCGAGAAGCCCTGCGAATAGCGATATAGGAAGTCCTAGTCCTAATAGTGGAAGCGAAATTCATTTGTTTCTTGGTATTACTGGATCAGAAAAAAAAGCTTCCGTAAAAAAAGGCTTTATAACTTGCTATACATCCGGGCCACAAACAATATACAATACATTTGAACTGGCTACATCTTACCCTTACGGAGATAGAGCCCCCTTACAGGTGGACGGACATCGAGGACTGTTTAACATTCCATATTTACACTTTTCGTACGGAATTCTATTGATTGATAACTATCACAAATGGGTGTTGCGTCGTCTCTTCTGCGTGCCGATAGGTCATACGTATTTTTGCGCCCTCCCATTGGATATAATCTGGCGTCGTCATTTTTTTTCAAATGTCATGTATGCAAAAAATCAAGATGGGTGTCATCTTGAAATATCACAAATTTAATAATCAGATAATGCCAATAAAATCGTTGAACGTCCAAAATATTATGCTAAGTTGTAGGATCCTCGGAACTAAATATCGGTCAAAAACACAGAGGACACCACAAAAATAAATGATAATTTAAACTTGGAAAATATGTTGATCCTCTATTTTGTTTTTGTTCTTTTACAGGACGATGAAGCTGAGGAAGACAATAGGTAAGTCATATGATGCAGTTTTGTTAGTTACAACAAAGGAGTTCCCAGGGAGATTGCAATACTTCACGTTTTCAGTTACAATAAACTGTAGACTTAGTTAAAATGGCGACCGTAATGCCCCCCACTGGCCCAGTAATACTGAAAAACAAACAATAAATGCCCATACCAAATTTAATCAAAATCAGACAAAGTTTTCGAGAGGCTCGTGGATTTAAAACTACACTTCGGTCAACAAAGTAAAGTCAAGCTTTCCTCATGTTTTTCTGGACGTTTAAAAACCCATTTTTTTTTGGGGGGGGGATAGAGTGGAACCCAATATTTATCTAAGTATCAAACAATAATTAAAAAATAGAATTAAAAAACAGGCGCATTTTCTCCAATTGCCAGAACACAAAGGCTTGGAAACCTAGCCAGCAATGGGGGCGTGGACTTTTTCCATGAACCTGTTAAAGAACATTTAGATTTTAAATTCTATGACAAGGGAACTGTCGTTTCCGCTTAATTTTAAGTCAAATTTTTTACAAATTTATTCATTGTGTGCTATGTTTTAAATAGCTATATTTGATATTTATGTTTTATTGTTTGTGTTTTTGACTTTTGTATAATGGCTACGCCGTTATTTTTTTATTTATTTTTTTTTTTTAAAAAAAAGAAGAGATTCTACGTCTTGGAAATGAGAGATACAATATACACCGGTAATTCGTTCTATATTTTTAAAAAGGTCATCAACTTTCTTATTCACTCTTTGAGATATGGACAGTTTAAAGTCGACACTTACTTTTGGCAAAGCTACCTTATAGTCCGATTGGGGGAACAAAGTATAATTTATTTTTATACCAAAAGATGTACCAAAAGTTTATGTTAATTGTTTCAGAGAAGAAGGCTCTGGTCCAGATGAGGAAGAACCAGAAGGCGAAGATTTGAACTCTGATGTAAGTTTAACTTTTTTTTCAAGCCGCATTTTTTTTGCACTACTTAGGTGTATGTCAGCTTGTAAAATTTAAGTAAAGATACAGAATGCCCAATAAACATATTAATGGATTTTTATTATCTAATAGTATACTTAATAATAAGCAAAGAATGTTAGACGTTCTTTGTGTCATCTTGAACATTGAAAGCTGAAATTGTGTTAAGGGGTCAGCCATTACTGAATGTATTTGGGTGTTGTGCGGCTACAACCTTAATGATGATATAATGATTTGTCATTATTATATTATGTTGTTGCTGTTGTTGTTAACACCAGGGTTAAAACATCTTTTTTTAGCTGTTTTAAACACTATGTTTTTTTCTCGAATGGTACCTTCTCTTACGAGCAACCCGGATGACGTTAGGCGCAGAAGAGGACGAGTTTGGTTTTGCATGTGGCCTACCTTGTCTCTCCTTGACTTGCACTATAAAATTATTTCCTAACGAGGAGGACAGTTTGCTTGGAAAAATTATTTTGTAACGGTCATTTGGTGGCTACTAAATGTCTAGCGAGGTGTTGAGCAACAAGGTGTGAAATTTGATATCAATGACATCATCACCTGATATTTCAATCAACGACGTTGAGTTTGGTGGAAAAAAATTCCCCCATTGATATCGATAGTTATTTATTTAATCCGTGAGTTGTTTTTATTTGCCAAACTCAACGGCGTTGAGTAAAGTGGTGTATCTCTTTCTCACTCTCATCGTAATTGGTACCTATTTGCTTTCTCTTTTTATATGACGACATCATCTGATTTCATTTCACTACTCAACGCGTTGAATAAAAAAAAAAAAAAAACAATATCGATTCTCCATAATTTTGTACCAAAAAACTTGCATACTGCAGAAGTGAAATTCTATTTTAGAGAGTAATTTTTATGTTAAAACACAAAACATTGATGGTCATTTTTTTTTTAAAAAAAAAACGTTTTTTATTCCAACCCTGGTTAACATTTTCGACTACATTCACACTGTTGTCCTTTTGTACTACAGTACAAAAGGATCACTGTGGAATTTGGAGTTTCCCACATAGTCGGGTATGTTATGGTCATCTTTGGTCTGCAATGAGCTTGAAAGTCTTCGATTTATATTTATCACCTGAGAGATTATGAAAACTTTTGTATCAAAATGAATACGTTGCACGGTGGACCAGGAGATCAATAGGAAAGTTGTATTGTTAACAAACCAATCAACTCCTCCACTGGATTATTTTTGGGAGTGTTGTACTTACGTACTTTCTTTTAATTTCTTTGTGCGTTTCGATCTTTTCTTACTTCCGTTTTGTTTTGGATGGGTAAAAAAATACCTATTTACTATCTGGTCGCCTGATGCGTTAGCTCCTTAGCATTACCCCACACCACTTATTATCTGCAAGCCTTGTCCTAAGTTTGAAAGAAAAGCTACAGGATACTTTTCTCAGTCTCTCTAAGCGATATTGTGACTGATTTCTGTTTGTTTTTTCTCACTCTCTCCAAGCGATATTGTGACTGATTTCTGTTTGTTTCTTCTCACTCTCTCCAAGGAATATGATGATGAAGAAGATGAGGATGAAGATTCTCATAGCCGAAGCAAAAAGAAAAAGAAGAATGACAGATATGGTGGCTTCATTATTGACGAGGCTGAAGTGGACGATGAAGTAGAAGACGAAGATGAGTGGGAAGAGGGAGCTCAAGAAATAGGAATAGTAGGCAACGAGATTGATGAACTGGGACCTACTGCACGAGAAATTGAAGGTAAAAGAAGAGGAACAAATCTATGGGAGTAAGTATAGACCACTGGTTTTTTAAAAGCAGAGCTGTGGAGTCGTGATAATAATCTACGACTCCAACTCCTAAATATCAAAATTTCCCGACTCCTAATGACTCCGAAGCATTATTTATGTGGCTGGGTAGAGTGCAGCAAAAATATTTTGATATTGAGTCCCGTTAAACTCTTTTTATTTAAGCTGGAGTCGTAGTCAGTGTCGGAAGATTCCGAGTCCTCATATTGTTAAATTTCGACTTCGACTCTTTTTGTCAAACATTTGAAACTCCGCAGCAATATTTTGCCTCGCTGCCACTTATTGTTGCTTTTATCTTAGCTACTCAATTGTCCCCACGAGGCTGAATGCACCTCGTAACACATCTAAACACAAAATCGAAATATTCGAAGATTTTTGTAAACTTCGGAAATTCTGACCTCGACGGGCATGTATCCCAGATCTCCTGGGTGCAATGCGGATTGTATCATCAATTTAGAATTTTATTACTGCGGTCAATTCAAAAAATGCTGAGGCCAAACAAAGGCCAACGTAATTATAGTCAACTAGCTGTTTCGCCCGTGCTTCGCTACGATTCTTATATTGATATTTTTGTTTTTATTATAGAATGGAATTTGGGGGGGGGGGGGGGTGNGGGGGGGGGGGGTATGGGTTTGTGGGCGTCCTGTATATTGAAACCTTTTAATCTTTGCGGAAAATGTCCTAAAATAAGGAATAAACAACCACCTAAAACTTTCCCACTTTGAGTTGATATGTTGTCGCGACAAAATTTAAAATATTTGAGTTGATATGGACCGTGACTGTCCGATTTTGGAGAAGAAATTAGAAATTAAGCCGTAACTTGAAAACGGCTTAATATATATTTTAGTTCCGATAATTTTTCTGGGGTCGTAGACCTTGATTTTTTTTTGGGGGGGGGGTCCATTCCCATTAATTTTTCGCTATTTGATACCGTCTGTGCTGTGGTATTGTAACAGACAACCCCTACTACATAGGTACGCAGATACAAATTTCTGATTTCTATATATTAAGATAGTTACTACATCACTGTTCTTACTAGAGTATGTACTCGTATACATTGTTTTTGTTTTTATTAAAATTTTATTTCATATTGCAGCTCTCATCAGGAAGACGAAATCGAAGAATATCTTCGTAAGAAATATGAATACGAGTCAGCCGCCGCCCGACATTTTGGTGATGGCGGAGAAGAAATGTCGGACGAAATCACACAGCAAATGTTGTTACCCGGAACAAAGTAAGTAGGCGCGACCAGTTGTGGCTTTCACACCATTTTTGAAAGTTTTATTTTTGTTATACATGAAAAGATCAGTGGGTTAATTTGTAGCAATCATGAAACCGTATAGGATTCAAAGTTTAAGAGTGAGATAAGAATTTCCGTACAAGACGACAATTTTCGAGAAGAGCAGAATTCTGCATTTCAACACATACGAGTATTTCTTGTTCGGTGATTGTGTACAGGTAAATTTTCTTCCATTCAGTGAAAAAGATCGTAGGATTGCGGTCAGATCTGTTTCACATCTCACTCAATTAAATTGTCACAATTGTGGTCCATCAGGGCCCAAATAACTTAATCAGCTAATTTTCGGTAACCTGTATCAAAGGAAAACAACAAACACAATGTATGCCCATACCAATTTTCATCGGAATCGAAAAAGGCGTTTGAGAGTTATGCAAAATATAAATGTATATTTCTTTGTGTTATTATGTCAAAATGTTTGTGGGCATCATGACATTACAAGGTATTTTCAACATTCACTCCAATATCACTAAGCCTAAGCTACACTTTAACAATTTTTAACTTATATTATAATGCTACCACTTGTCGCTATTACCATAGCTACTCAATTGTCCTCTGGAGGCCGAGTTACCCCTAAACACAAACAGACCAAGTAGAAAATTCGAAACAACCTTTTTCCAAATTTTCGACCCGTCCAGGAATCGAACCCGGAACCTCCTTGGTGCAAGCCGAGTGTGATGCGCACTCAACCACGGAGACGTCTTTGACAGTTATGGTGGAATGACCAATTGTGTTCGATATTTTTTAAATTGAATTTTCTTTCGATTTTTTTAAAGGGATCCCAATTTATGGATGGTCAAATGTCGAATGGGAGAAGAAAAAAATACGGCCCTGTTATTGATGAGAAAATTTTTAGCCCTCCAACATGAAACCAATTGTTTAATGATCAAATCAGTGGTTGCACCAGAAGGAGTCAAGGGCTTTATTTATATTGAAGCTTTCAAACAGCCTCATGTGAAAGCGGCCATTGAAAACGTCAGCAATCTAAGAATGGGCTATTGGAAACAACAGGTAAACAGTGTTAAATGGGCTTTATTTATATTGAAGCTTTCAAACAGCCTCATGTGAAAGCGGCCATTGAAAACGTCAGCAATCTAAGAATGGGCTATTGGAAACAACAGGTAAACAGTGTTAAATTGTAAGCAGAACGAATAGCTTAGAGTTAACGTGAGGAGATTCGTGTTCAGAAACGTAGTTCTTTTGACTACTATTGTGTTTTTTTAAATGTATATTTCTTTGTTTTATTATTTCAAATTTTTGGTGGTCATTATAGCTTTACAAGTAGAGATTACAATCCCGGGATCCCGCCCGAAAATGGCTGAAATTTTGATCCCGCGATTCGCCATCCAATCCCGAGATTTTCGGGATTGACAGTGATATAATAAAAACAAACAGAAAACATATTTTTTTTATTGAATTTGAAAATGAGGCCCCAATAATCCCAATACTGATCTTGAATGTTACATGAAACTCAATGTGCTGTCATCTGTCATGCAATAAAAAAATGCAAGACCTTTTAAAAATCCTTTTCCTCTTTAAGTAAACCGAATTCACCGAAAGAACCGATGACCGATGTGTTGTTTGTTTCGGTATTTCACTTGTTTCAGTTAAAAAAATTAATTTTTAATGTTCTAATATATTGTACCATCTTTTTTGAACGTAACAACTTGTGTTCGATGTGACTTTAAAATGGACGGTTTTATATCGCACAAAAAAGATTCAGATCCTTCATCCGTTTGGAGTCATTTTTTAGTGTCTAAAGACTGTGAAAATGCAAAGTGTAAAAAATGTGATGCTATTTTGAAAACTCTTGGTGGTTCCACAAAGGACTCCACACACATCTCCCATGTTAAAAACTTGATTTTATTTTTATTTTATCTATTTATTATAGTAACTATACCTACTTCTCTACTTGATTTTTGGAAGGTTCCCAATTTTTTTCTAATCCTGGTACCAGTCCCGGGATTGTGGTCGTTCCAGTCCCGAAACTTCGGGATTTTCACCAAGCCATCGTCCTCACGATGGCCGGTTCTACGCACTAGGACGACCTTGAACACATATCATCACAGTTCCAGCCAAGGGCCATCAAAATCTTTTCGGTAAACTCATATCAATCTGTTTCAACCATTTTAATTAATCATTCATCTATAAATGAGAAGATTGGTTGATTACGTGAGAAAAACCGCTACTACAACAACATCAAGCTATACTTAAAAAAATACCTCATAATGCTACCACTTGTCCCTATTACCATAGGTACTTAATTGTCCTCAAGAGATACTGAGTTACCCGAAAATACAACCAGACCAAGTTAATAATTGGAAGGGAAAAAAATCCAGACCAGAGTACGCCACACTCGGCTTGCACAGGGGATGTAACAGATTCGAATCTTGGTCGGGTCCAAATTCGAGAAAGTTTTTTTTCGAGTTTTCCACTTGGTGTATTGGTCTGGTTGTTTTTGGGAATAACTCAGCCTCGTTAGGACAAATGAGTAGCTATGTTAATAGCGATATGAGGTAATTGTTACGTATAGCTTAAAGATATTGGAGTGATTGATAAAACTAACTACCTTGTAATACTATGATGCCAACAAAAATTGTGACATTATTTCTATTTTTAAAATTTCTATTTTCAGATGGTGCCCATAACAGAAATGACAGATGTACTGAAAGTAGTCCGCGTTCAAACTGGACTGCGACCAAAACAATGGGTGCGACTCAAACGAGGACTGTACAAGGACGATATTGCTCAGGTGGATTACGTTGATCTTGCTCAAAATCAAGTCCATCTGAAACTAATTCCAAGGATAGATTACACGCGAATGAGAGGAGCTCTCAGAACATCGGTAAGGTTGGGGCGAAACTTTTGTAAAGTGGAACGGGAATTGGTGGTCTTCGACGTTAGTGGAAATGAAATATAGACGTTTTTATGAGATCATTAGAGTTTTAGGGTACTTCTCAAATCATTAGGAATCCATTCACGTGGCATGATAATTATAAAGTTCCACGGTGACAAATTTAAAGGAGGATGTATTTTTTACGTTAATGCCGGTAAAGCTCCATCACTGATAAACTGGATATGTTATATTTTCAAATGTAATTAATCATATGAAATCAGAAGTATACCTTCGCATTTGAATTTTTTCAAAAACATGCCAATTCCGAAATTCCCAGCAGATCGATCATGTGTCCCTCTTTCTGCTTCCATCGATTGCTAAATTTTGTTCAAATAATGTTTGGCCGGTTTGACTATGATGTGTGGGGGGGGTCTGTTTGGTTTTGACGGGTGGATCGATTACTCATCTCTGTATGGGCATGTTCCGCTTCGTAGGTTTGGGCCCGTTTCTAATGTCCGGATATGGCGACCCATCTTGTATACTTTTGAGTAATCTTTTTAGCAGAGAAGAGATATGAAGAACCTTCTCTATTAGGAGTTAGCTCAGGAGATGTTTTATGTTCGTAAACAATTATTTAATGAAATGTAACCCATATTTAATTCAATTCTTGTTATTCGAGCCATATGGGACGTTGCCAATCGTGAAGGCCCAATATTCTCTATCCAATGCTTTCATGAAAATATTCTCTCCGGATAAATTTTGAGATATTTATATGCGTGGTCTACCACTTTCTCTTCTTGTGTGTGTGTGTTACTATTTTAAGTATTTGTTGTATACTTCTGATTTCTAATAATGTGTTCTTAAATAAAATTTAAAAATGCCTAGTCGTTCAAAAGTTATGAGGCCTTTATATTTTATACATACCATAATTACCATATACATATACTATACACATAAAGTATTTTTATATAACCTATACGTTCCTGTCAAACACGCGTTTTTGTTTCAGGAATCTGACGCTCTCAAGAGAAAGAAAAAGAAAAGACCTCCTGCAAAGCTGTTTGATGCCGAAGCTATTCGAGCAATTGGTGGAGAAATGACACAGGACGGAGACTATATTGTATTTGAAGGCAATCGATACACTGGCAAAGGATTTCTATATAAAAATTTCACAATGAGCGCAATCATAGCAGACGGTAAGTTAGAGTAGATACAGACAGGATGTAGTCAAGTCGCAAAAGGTATCTTTATTTTTTTTTTTTTTAATTCAATCCCTCTGAAACTTTCTCTGTTTCATCAGCCTCTATATTATTGGCTAGCTGTCTGGATTTGACTCTTAAAGACCCCGCTTTTACTACGATAATCTTGTTCTTCTTCTTTAATTTTACCCTTTCCCAATTCTATTTGGGATCGGCGTTGCTTTCCTTAATTCTATCATGCCGCAACCTTCTGCTATGCCTACTCTCTTTGGCTGTAACCCTTTCCTGGCACGGTAACCCTCGCTTGCTTCTCACAGTATCTATAGAAACTGTAGAGAAACTCGCATTTCGTTGATGATCAATCATCATTGGTTTGAAGCAGAGTTTGTTTAAAGACTGGATGTCCTGCCTAACACCAAACCTTCTGCATTTACACGGGCTTAGGACCGTCACCTAATGAAGCTGGCTTGCTCCCCTCGGTGGCTACATTGCTTTTACTACGATAATACTATCTCATAGATAGCATAATTTCGGTTGATAAAATACTATTTTATCACTTGACGAAAAATTAAATAGATGTTAGCTAGTTTGATCCTCACTATCCTGATCTCATAATGTTGAGAGAACATTATGAGATCAGGATAGTGTGAAAATAGATAGCTCTACTAGACATATCTTTAATTTTTCTCCAAGTAAAACGATAATGTTTTATTAAACGTAAATTTAGAGATGGTATATAGGGTGTTTGCAGTCATTATGAAATATAAAAAAATTAATTTCAAAATAGAAGAGTTGTATCAAGCGAGCGCTTTCTTCAGTTTCTTCATTATCAAGTAGACTAAATCTGAATTTGTACTCAGTCGCTAGAGATGAGAGAGTTCTATAATATGGTGATGGTGGAGGTGACTTAATTCTAGCTTGATTTTATATACCTGATTATTTACAAATATACATTTTTNTTAATTAATTCTAAATTTCTGTTTTTTGCTCTAATTATTTCCAATTCTTCTTTTATTTTTCTTTAGATTTAGTCCACTTGATAATGTCGTAACTGACTCAACAATTTATTTGCAGTTGATACAACTCTTTTCTATTTTGAAATTTATTTTTTTATTAAACGTAATTATGGTTTTATGCACTTGACATAGTATCCCAATATAACTATCTTAGATAGGTATATTTTTTTGGTTCACAATAGATCTAAACAAAGTAGCAGTTTTATTATCTTAGGTATAATTTTCTGATTTTCTTTTATAGGCGTGAAACCCTCCTTGTCCGAATTAGAAAAGTTTGAAGAAGCTCCTGAAGGTATTGACATTGAAATTCCCACTGCTAAAGATGCTGGTCCTGAACATTCATTCTCAAACGGCGACAATGTTGAAGTTTGTGCCGGCGAGTTAATGCATTTACAGGGTAAAATTATACTCATTGACGGAAATATGGTTACAATGATGCCAAAGCATGAAGATTTAAAGGTACTAGTGTAATTAATTCAGTCAGTTACGATAGATGTTTTATAAATTGTTGATTCAATCTTGAAATATAGACTTGAGATAAAGTCCAAAATCAAAGACGAGAGCCCTAGATGAATCAGGAAATTAATTTATTTTGAATATATGATGTATATCTTATATTACAAGCACAAGAAGCCCATAAGAGGCTTAGGTGCAGGGGCTTACATAGCCCCAAAGAGGAATTTAGCTCACGAATATATCTTATATTCCACCTGAAGTACCCAAATAATTATAGATACGTATTTAATTAATAAATATTTTACTTGCAGAGTTGCTTTCTGTATTATTTTACACCATCAACTTTATTAGTGAGAACTTTCTTAGAGAGGTCCACGAACATGTTTAGCGCACAAATCTTAAGGCGCGTCCAAACTATATCGCAGAATGCCGGCGTCTTTGCCGCCGACAAAGCCGCTACAATGTGGACATGTCCGCTGGCATTTTGCGGCATGCCACTGAAAATCGCTCGAGTGTCGGTCTACTTGAAAGAAAGCCAATGAGAATGGAAAGTGTAGACGTGCCAACGGTTGGCATCGCGCGGCAAGCCGCGGCTTCAATAATTAATCAGTTTTGTTTTGGACAGCACCGTGTTTCGTCATGGATAAAGTGTGTAATTTAATTAATTTGTACCGAGATCGTCCTATTCTGTGGGACTGTCGTCGGAGAGATTACAAAGGAATACAAAACTGGACGCAAAAAAAAATCAAGGGCAAAAAAAACATCTTTTTACGAGAAGTAAAAAAGGAGAGAGAATCAAACAAATCTGGTGCGGGACGAGACGATATGTACAAAAGTAAATGGATCTTCTACGACAACTTGCTCGGATTGATTGCCAACGCAGATTCGGACTTGTGCCAACTGGATGCAAACGCAGATGTGGACCGCTATTTGCCAGAAGCAAAGCCGCTGGCTCTGCCGCCGGCATTCTGCGGCATAGTTTGGACGCGCCTTTATTAACCTTCAAAGGCCTGAAGGGACACCCTGGTGTCCATAGCGAATTTTATTGGCATTTTCAATCACTAATCGTTGATATTTTTTTCTGAAACCTTTTCACATCTTCAAGGGCTTTGAGGATAAAAATGAAATGCAAATAATATTTGATTTTTTTTTTTTTTTTTTTTTNTTTTTTTTTTTTTTTTTTTTTTTTTTTTTTTTTTTTTTTTGCTATAAAACCATCACGACTTGTAGATGTATTTCACATTGGTGACAATTCCGTCTGCTAAATTAATTTTGAAAGGGTCAGTCCATAGACAATGGACTTTTTTTTATTAAGGAATTTATTTGTGTTAAAGCTAATGCTTTGTCACAATGCACTTCCCCATGGTATTACTAAATTTTTTTGTCTTCGCTTGGATTCGAACCAACAGCCTTCTAGTTATGAATCCGTCATTCTTACCAACTGAGCTACTGAAGCTGGTACTTTTTTTGCATTGCACTTTTTTGATTAGTTGTTAGGATTCATTTCCTAAAGGTGCTTAATCGTTTTTTTTTCTTCTAAAAGTAGCACAAAAATGTACAATAACAAATAAGACCAATAAGAAAGAATCAATATTCAACAAAAAGGATATGTTTCAAAGGTAAAGTGAGGCAGGTACCCGGGTACCTATTTCAGTCCTTTTATAGGGCGTCAGAAACTTCCGTCCCATAAAGTTTAAGGAAAGAAAATGACATTGTGTGTTTAATTTAATGATGATAAATTCTTAACTTTCAGAACCCTATTGAATTTCAAGCGAATGAATTGAAAAAATATTTTGAGATGGGAGATCACGTGAAAGTTCTCGCCGGAAGATATGAAGGCGACACTGGACTGATTGTGAGAGTTGAAGAAAACCGAGTGGTGCTCTTCTCTGATCTGACAATGCACGAACTTGAAGTGTTACCTCGAGACTTACAGCTGTGTTCAGACATGGCAACTGGTGTGGATAGTTTAGGACAGTTCCAGTGGGGAGATATGGTAGCGCTAGAGTAAGTTTATCCATTTTTTTGTGCAGAATTTAGATTAGTTGAGCACAAAAAGTCCAATTGAGGCTTAGGTGCAGGGGCTTATTTAGCCCCAAAAGGGGAATCTAGCTCACGAATATAGATTAGTTTAAATACATAATATGTATTTCAAATAACAAAATATCAAATTATGAGGGGGGGGCATTTATTTTGTGACGATTGCAAAGGTTTGTTATTGAAAATAATAAATCAAAAATATGTATAACTAGTATCCCCCGATCGCGGCTTCACCCGGGCATATTTTAAATGATGTATCATGCTATCTCTCTCGCACCAATGTATTTCTTATGGGGATTGTTTACTTTTCGCAATTTCTACCCCTTAAAATTAAAATTTTGCAAAATCCTTTCTTAGTGCACACTTACATGGTGCAACAAGGTCCCTGTCAAAATTTCAAGTCTGTAGCATTAATAGTTTCGGCTCTACGTTGATGAGTCATTCAGGACATTGCCTTTTATATAGAGATAATAATGAGTTCATATTTCAAATGTTAATGTTGCAATCACTAGGGTAATCTATAAATTTAGCAGAATTAGCGGAGTGCTTTAATTTATTTTGTAATTTTATATACTATACAGTTGTTTTTGTTAACCCCAATTTTCTCCGAACCTGTTATTTTTTTTTAGAAAAAACACGGTATTAACTGACCTAATACCGGAGTTCCCCCGAATATTTACAGTAGCTAGTCTACGTTTTTTGACGGGACATGATGATTGTCTGGCTCAGAGCAGTAAGGACTCCTCAATCATATATGTCTTCTATGCACAACATTAGTAGCAATATATTAGGACGCAAGAAGGTGACTGACTGAATTGTCAAATCCGAGCATTTGAAAACCAAAACAATTTTAACTTTTTGAATGAGGACCCCTTTTTTTATATCATATTATTCTTCTTTTGTGTGCAATTCAATTCAATTTATCTTTATTTTTACAATTTTTTTTTAAGTATAATATATCTCCTAAGCTAAGGCTAACTTCTAAGGAGATGGTCTTTCTCTCATCTCGTTCCTAGATCTAATGAAACCTCGGCCCGCGGCAGAAATGTAGGGGGTCTTCAAGAGTTTAAGGTACCCCGAAATCGTACAATTTTAAATAATTTGATATTCGCTTGTTTTTGAGTTGTTACTGAAAACACAAATGTGTCTGTGGGACACATCAAATCATATTGTTTTCATCTCCTGAATCACACGATTCAACTTTGATGTGTTGTGATGTCATAGAGGAGAGATATATAATCCAATTTATTAACTGCAAAGAAAGTTCATGCCTCTAAAATGTGAGTCGACATAGGAAGGTGAGTCGACTAGTAATAATGGCAAACATTGTTTGATTCCACAGTTCTCAAAACGTTGGAGTAATTGTTCGATTGGAAAAAGAAAATTTTCATATTTTAAATATGCAAGGAAAGGTGGTGGAAGCCAAACCGCAAGCACTTCACAAAAAGAAAGAACATCGGGGAACCGTAGCGTTGGACTCCGATCAGAATACCATTCAAAAGAAGGACATTTTGTCTGTCATTGACGGACCACATGCTGTAAGTAGTAAATTAGTATACAAAGTGTCCCAAAAGTCCGAGACCACCTGAATATCTTTTGAACGGCTTTATAAGGAGTTTTGAAATTTTGCATGGTGTTATATCCCAAATTAAACCACTTGATGGTGTGACCAATTTTTCAGGGGCGAGTACCATATGGCTCCCAGGAGGTCCAACTTTTGTTTTTTTAAATACGAACCCCCATCTTTTGATACATTTTCAGAGAGACAATAAAATTGGAAGTATTATGTAAAAAATTTCACACATCTAGCGTGTTTGGTTTCAAAATGGCAGCCATTTGAATTTTCCAAGACATGACTTGCAACAGTGTCTAAAACTAGGCGAATTATTTCTAAAAGTAGCCGAAGTGTCTAAAACTAAGCGAATTATGTCTAAAAAAAACAGGTTCCTCGGGATTGGTGTTTTATGTAATTATTCAATATCCCATTGCAAATAATTCGCCTTGTTTTAGACACTCTTGAAAGTCATATCTTGGAAATTTCAAATGACCTCCATTTTGAAAGTAAACACGCTACACGTGTAATATTTTCCTGTAAAGTACTTCTAATTCTATTGTCTTTCTGAAAATGTATCACAAAACGGGGGTTTTTGTATTTAGAAAACAAAAGTTGAACTCCCAAAGGTGCCACATGGTACCCGCCCCTGAAAAATTGGTCACACCATCAGGTGGTTTAATTTGGGATATAACACCATGCAAAATTTCAAAACTCCTTATAAAGCCGTTTAAAAGACATTCAGGTGGTCTGGAACTTTTGGGACACTCTGTATACATGAAGATCTCAAACTCGTATCATTGACCAAACGAAGTTAGTTCCTGTTTTGACATACATACAAGCATCTTGAAGATGGTGCATCAGTGTGACTTGGAACGCATATTATCATAGTTTCGATCAAGGAACAAGAAAACCGTACTGTCTCGAAAACGGTAAGGTTTATCCCACACATATACTTTCTCTTGTTTGAACTTAAAAAGGATTAAGTGTTGGAATCGAATGGGCAAGTAGGAGCATACTGTAAATTGCAAGTACTTTCATTTAAAGTGGACATATCATAAGTTACTAGAAATTTGAAAGAAAAAAAACAGCAAATTAAATAATTTAAATCAAGAGGAAATGTCCAGGACAACGTGAACCCTGTGGTGAAAACATCACAGTGAAACACGCATTATTCCAATACCCAAAATACATAACCGCCCGAAGAATTCACAAATATTAGAGAAGACATTATCAAACTAACCAAAATCAGTCTAAAGTCTAAACATATATTATAAAGATAGGACTTGAAGTCAATCCCCGTCCAAAAAAATATACTCTATAAAAAATTGAACAAATTATCCTTATTGGAAAAAACTACAAACAACTTGCTGAAAATATATTTTAGTAAATTTTGAGAATATTATTTTGACGCTTCATCACAGATTGATTCGACTTCCTACGGAATCAGTTAGATCCCCCCCACTTGGGATTGTTTAGATACGTAAAAGTTTGTATCTCTTCGTTTTTGCATGGGGTTAGTGAGTCATTACTTTAAAATGGTGGCGAGAGAGAGATTTCTTTTTTTTTGAGGTTCAATATAAATAACGATTTTTTTTTCTTTCTCCTGTTTCAGGGTCGTGACGGTGAAATCAAACATTTGTTTCGAAATATTGCTTTTCTTTATTCACGAAAAGTTTTGGATAACGGAGGAATTTTTGTTTGCAAAACTCGACATTTGAAACTTGCTGGTGGAGGGACACACAATAAGGTAATTGTTGGAAGTGATTTCAAACGTGTGCGGTGAGAGACAAATGATTTACATGAGTAGGTACATACTTTCCCTCCAGTTTCACAAAAAAAAACCTCATTTCCACAATCCATAAAAAGTATTTTCGGAAGGTTGTTTTATTTGAGATGAACAAAAAGTTATAATAAAGTGTTGATGGAATGAGAAATATTTTTATTTTGTGGAACTAGTGTCCAAAGTTTTGGGGTTAGAGCACAATACAAATTTTATTTCGGCCGACCTAATGGACATGGGAACATACTATAAATATTGATTGTACAGAGTGAACACTCACGTACGTTTGCATGCTGATTATGTCGGGGGTTAAATTGGGCCGGATAAAACATTATAGTATGTTCTGGTTCTAGCCCTCTAAGGAGCGACACAAACATAAAGCCTTGGACATATTTTTTAATGAGGTAAAGAAAATACTATATCTTCACTTGACTATAAAATTATTAAGATGTTAATTAGAGCTGACTAGTTTCGCACTCTCATGAGCACATCATCAGAGCTTAAGTGAGTTTGTAGACTGAAGAATATTGGGAGTTTTATAGTCAAGTGAAGATATAGTATTTTCTTTACCTCATTATGGATTTACTTGACATAGTATCCCAATTCAACAAAAATATTTTTTAATTCTAATTTTTTTTCTTTTTTTTCTTTTTTAATTCTTAACGATTTCCCCACACGCGCGTAGAATTATGTAAACTTTACTACATTAAGATGTGTCTGTAGTATAGCGTAGGAACCGTCACAGTGAAAGAAATGATCAATTGAAAATGAAATGATCTTGAAAAAAAAAGATCAAAAAGAAACATATAAGATACTAGGTTCCACAAAAAGTTATGTACATATTGTACAAAAGTATCTTTGAATCGCTTCTGAGGTATGGCCTCAATGTTTACGGGTTTACTTCGGAGACCAATTTGAAATCAATAATGACAGTACAAGATAATCTAGTGGGAAATATTTTTCAATTAAATAGCGAACACAAAAATAATATCTTGAAAGTTTCAAATCTACATAAATATCTCCTAATAATAAAGTATTTCTTTTGCGATGAGTTCCGAGTAAGAAACCCAATAAATTATAATCTTAGAAATCAAAATTTCACTGTACTAAGAGTAAATTCAAATTATGGTAAACGGTTACCTTTGTACTTTGTACCCACTATGTTAAATTCTATGCCTCGGTCAATTCTTAATATACAAAATTTGTTTTCTTTAAAGCAGGAAATTATAAAATACCTAGATCAAATTATAGTGGTGTAACCTATATTATACACCATACAGTGGCTATCATTTAAAACATGAAAATTGTTATTGTAATGATAGAGTTATTACTTTTATTTACTTACTTTTAGATAATATTATTATTTTTATTTATTGAAAATTATTGTAATATTAATTGTAATCCCTCTCTTTAGAAGATAGTGTCTATCTTAGGGGGAGAACCTCTCCTTATTGTTGTTATGTATAAATAAAATAAACAGAAAATTCTCAGTTTAGAAAAATCCGTCATTATCTGCGCTCGAAATCTCCATACTTAATAAACTGAGCTAATTGGTTCGGTTACTACAAAAATGTATTTTAAAAATGCACACACTGGATACACAAGTAAATAAACGTTAAGCTAATCGTTCGATGCGTCCATAAGGCGTCGATTTTTCATTCGACCTCATCGATCGATCTAGACATTCTAGACTCACCTTTACTGTTCTCTTACGTTATGACAGCTGTACGTTTCATGTGCGGAACTCTATTGTTCGTAACAATATCCATAGATGTTGTTACGAGCGGTGGCCCATTTCACAGTAAACAACAATACTAGTGTCGTACTTGTAATTTGTATGCAAGTAGAATACTAGCTTGTAGTTAATTGTAAAATGACCCACAGACCTAAAAATTACGAATCATTATTACCCTATGCGATCAGCCCAGCACTCACAAAAATGTTTTTGTTTTTTGTTTTTACAGACTAATGCCACTGCACCACTTAGTGGTTTCATGTCTCCTAGAATATCGTCTCCAATGCACCCCAGTGGTGGAAGAGGAAGGGGAAGAGGTGGTCATCATGGAGGCGGTGCTGGAAACGTTAGGAGAGATAGAGAGCTCGTCGGGAAAACTATTAAAATTACTGGAGGACCTTATAAAGGTGAGTTTCATTTTATTCGATTGGTGGTATTCCAATATAAATTTTAGAGGAAACGACAGTTCCCTTGTCTTCGAATTTAAAAGGTCCATGGAAAAAGTCCACGCTCTCATTGCTGGCTAGGTTTGCAAGCCTTTGTATTCTGGAAATTGGTGAAACTCTGCCAATATAAAATTAAAATTTTGCAAAATCCTTTCTTAGTGCACACTTACATGGTGTAGCAAAGGTCCCCGCCAAATTTCAAGCCTGTAGAATTAATAATTTCGGCTCTACGTTGATCAGTCAGTGAAAATCTGCCAATATAAAATTAAAATTTTGCAAAATCCTTTCTTAGTGCACACTTACATGGTGCAACAAAGGTCCCTGCCAAATTTCAAGTCTGTAGGATTAATAGTTTCGGCTCTACGTTGATCAGTCAGTGAAAATCTGCCAATATAAAATTAAAATTTTGCAAAATCCTTTCTTAATGCACACTTACATGGTGCAACAAAGGTCCCTGCCAAATTTCAAGTCTGTAGGATTAATAGTTTCGGCTCTACGTTGATCAGTCACTCAGGGACATTGTCTTTTATATATAAAGATAATTTGTGTAGAAGGATAAGATCATTTAATTGCCTACTTATATTTATGGGTGTACCTAATATTATTTTTTTTGCTCTATTTCATGTTTTGATTTTCAATTCTATAAAATGTTTTAAAGGCTATGTTTTTGAGGAATTTGTGTTGCGCGGATTCAAGACTTTTTCAAGACGTAGTTACAATGAGGGTACCAAACAGGGGAGCAATATTCGAGCTTTGACCAAACAAAGGTGTAGTATAGAACCTCGAAAGCGGCGACATCCGAAAAAGTCCTCAATGTTTCTATATAAAAATCCTATCATTTTTAAAGCATTAGATTTTACATTTTTAATGTGGATATTAAATCTCAAGTCTTTCTCAAATGTCATCCCCAGATCCGTAACACGTCTCAGCCTGGTCAGCTCTTGGTCTTCAATTTTTTGAGACACAATATATGGAGTTTTGCATCTGTGGTATGAAACCACACTGCATTTTTTTTATATTGAACTCCATGCATTTATGTTCTTTTTCTTCTTTATGTATAAAGTATCTTGGGCGTTATCTTTCAGGAAACGTTGGAATGGTGAAGGATGCCACTGAATCTACGGCTCGTGTCGAACTTCATTCCTCATGTCAAACAATTTCCGTAGACAGATCTCACATTGCTGTAGCGGCAGGTCCAAGCAAAGATGGTAGTTTCTCTACTTGGAACCGTACTCCATCGTATGGTGGATCCGCTACGCCTATGTATGGTCGTGGTAATATGACGCCAATGCATAGCGGCAACCAAACTCCTATGTACGAAAGTAAGTATCAATTATTGTTTTCTTTCTTTTTTTATTCGATCATATTTGTTTTTGACTTCGTTTATGATCGGTAAAATTCGGTAGACTTGCAAGAAGGGTAAAATGAAGAGGCTCTCACATCCATGTAGGTAAAGTGCAACGTAAAGAGACTAATTAAATCACTTGTTGGAGAAACGAACTAAGTTAGTATTTTTTCAGAAATCGCTTTGTTTTAGGTAGATAAACGATTTGATGTAGAAAAATACTTTGTCGATGCAATTTTAAATTTGCAGCACACGTTTTATTTGAGTAACAAACGGAGTCAATGATTTAATGTCTCCTGAGAGGTTTACTGATTGTGTCCTGGTATATCAAGTTTCATCAAAATCGTTCGAGAGTTATCGGAATACAAACACACGTTTAAAGAAAAATTGGGGAGTTACAACTAGAACTCAAAATCACATTTAGCAGTTCCGGGAGTTTTCAAAGAGCCCGTGTAACATTTCAGCGGGCGCTCTGGGGGAGCAGAGATTGATTGATGTTGCAGCCGTGGTCCTCTTAAAATCATCTATTTTATACAAAGCTTGGAATAATGCTCGAAAAAAGTTGATATGAGGTTATCGAAAAGGATTTGATTGCTCTTGGCTGGAACTGTGATGGTGTGCGTTCCAGGTCATTCTGATGCGTAGATTGATCAACAAATCCAATAACTTTATCGTTTTTTTTCAGCTGGCAACCGAACACCCCACTATGGTGGCAATATGACGCCACAACATGATGGTTCAAGAACACCAGGCGCTTGGGATCCTTCGAGTACGCCTGCACGTAATTCAGAAATGGACAACTATCCTATGGATGAATCATTCAACAATACATTTCCACACACGCCGGGTACCATGTATGGATCTTCGTCGGATCATACTTCGTACTCGCCACTTCAAGCATCACCCTCCCCATCAGGATATCATAGTCATTCTGGAGCAAGTTCAGGTTCCTCTTCTTCCTATCTTGGAGCTACTCCAAGTCCAAGTAGTGAGAACGCACCTTACGGTACACCATCGCCTCTGAGTTATAGTTCAAGGAATGCGTCACCATTTAACCAATCACCTTGTACGCCAGGCGCTGGTCTGGACCAGTATAATCAACAAGAGTGGCATACAACCGATATTGAAGTTCGAGTAACGGAAACGATGTCCGATCCCGAATTTCGTGGCCAAATTGGTGTCATTAAACATATTTCAAATGGCGTGTGTTCGGTGTATCTACCGGAAGAAGGGCGTACGGTTAGTATTGTTTGTGATGAACTGGAACCTGTTCAGCCGGAAGTCAAAGATCAGATTAAAGTCATTTTGGGTGATTATAAAGAATTGACGGGAAAATTGTTGAGTGTGGATAATGGAGAAGGTGTGGTGCAGATGGAAGACGAAGGCATTGTGTTGCTTGATCTGAAGTTCCTCTGCAAACATAAACCATCTGTGGAATAAATTTAACAATACCAATCAAATCCCTCGGACCCATTTCTCAATAAACTACAAGTTAATATTACTAGTACGTCCTCACGATGCGATGGTCGGTTCTACACATCAGGACGACCTGCCACTGCCACCCATATTGGTTACCATTTAAAGTGTGGCTAACGACATTCATCCATCCGATTTAATATAATTTAACGAAAATTAGAATTCATTTAAAAAATAAAATTAATTATTGTAAAATCAGATATTTCCTATGTCTAATTATTACTAAAGATAATGTCCAATTTTCCTTTCGAAAGAATTAATCGAAAGAGATTTTTTTAGAAGAAGGAAGACTTCCTATTGTTCCAGAACTATCGAAGAGCTATGACACCACAGTCCCGATCAAAGCCATTTGGGTAACCTCACATCAATCTATTTCTAACATTTTACCAACCTTTTTTTTTTTTTATTGAAACCTAACCGAATTTGCTGACAACCAGGGGAGACGAGGATGGGAATCTTCAAAAGATACACCGCACTTCTCGGCCAGAAGATATTTGTTCAGCCACAGCCAGACAAAGATCCCAGCCGAGTGGCGTGGAGGTTATGTTGGACTCAATCTCTAACAAAGGTGGGGTTAAGACCCCTTCGATTGCTTAACAACTAAACCCCCCTCCCTCCTCTGCCCCATTGCCAGCTATATGATAGCAATCTGTCCCGGCACTGCACGAATGTGCTATTCATCAGGACAGTTGC
Organism: Pachypsylla venusta; assembly: GCA_012654025.1. Lineage (NCBI taxonomy): Eukaryota > Metazoa > Arthropoda > Insecta > Hemiptera > Aphalaridae > Pachypsylla > Pachypsylla venusta. The sequence goes on along the minus strand of CM022880.1, from coordinate 413,256 downwards.
TTCCTTTTTCATATAATATTATTTGTAGTATCGATTTCCCCCGCAACTCATTTATTCTTCAAAACTCATTCCATTCACTCAATCTGACATTCCTTAATACATTCTGATCCTCGTATCTTCAAACTCTCTCGCATTCATCATTCATTCATTATTTTCCGCGCGTATATTTATGTTTCAATTGTTCTGCCCAATATACCATTGGGTACAGATACTTGGATTTGTTATTATTATTATCATTATTTAAAAAGATAAATTTCATGCATTCTATTCCATTTAGTCCTCTCTCATTCGTTCTGATTGTCATATCTTTCCGGCACCACAGGATCTTTCCGGTAAGGATGTAGGATTTAGTTAACAGTTTTTACACAGTTGATTTTACCAAACCTGATTCTAGAAATGGGAAGAACAGTTCATTTTAAAAACTAGTATTGTACTTGTATTTTTAACCGAACTAAGTGAGGTCTTGTTTTAACCCCTTAAGTTTTCTTTAAACGTCTGTTTTTCGGACAGTTCGTTCCATGATTACTCTCAAAAATCCGATTTTTCTGAAACTTGCTATGAACATTCATGGAATTGGCTGATACATTTTTGGGCCCTATTGCAACCGGTGCCAAATGCGTCGCAAAATTTGAGTAAGGCCTACATTTAGAATTTTGGGCCCTATTGAGCACCCGATTAGTTGAGTGCACAGTCCACAAAACTACTAGTGTATATGCTCTCTATATTAATTACAAGTAGGTACAAGATTGGTAATATTTTCTTGTAGTTTTTAGTGAAATTTGCCCCTGATTTCAATGAAAAAGAGACCAATTTAATTTTTCTGATGAAATTAACTTTTTTAGTATATTTTTTATTCTGATTTGGCTCAATACTTCCTCCCCACACCTTGTATAAACTTTCCCTAAATTTTGATTTTTTTTTTTTTTCTAAAGAAAAAAATATATATACCTATTGTGAATATTTTTGACATTTTAAAAGGTGAAACCATTTTTATTTCTTCCAAAAGTCTTAACCATTGAATTAAAAACAATGGAATGAGTTGCGCGTGACAATGCGCGATCTTTGTTTACAATATAAATGCCCTTTTCAAAGATGGCTGCCAAAATGTAAACAAAGATAATTTCTATATCCTAGGAAGTGCTTGACATTTTGAGAGGAATAAATTTTAAAACTCTTTTTATTATTATTGTAAGGATTAAAAGACCTATTATTTTATCTGAGAGAAAAGTGCTTCATATTCAAATATCTTTTTTAATCAGTCGATTACACCTATTTGATTCATCAAGAATCAAATAGATGTAATCGACTTGGGGTGATCATAAATGTAATTGGGTAGGTGTAATTGACTTGGGATGATCATAAATGAAATAAAAAAGGTTGTAATAACTCATTTGCCTGGAATTTCCCGTTGAAATCCGAATTGTCCTGGGTAATTACAACCCAGCCATCATTAGAACCTACGTGGCGCGAAACNTTAAACAGGATATGCGAAAACCGCTAAAAAGCTGCATAAAACCGTCAACGGTATATTCGATTTCCACCAAAAGCTCATTTTGCCCCGTTCATGGCATAAAACTGACATAGGTACATACCAAATTTCAAGTCTCTAGCACTTGCCGTTCTTGAGATATCTTGTTCACCTACAGACGGACAGACACACACACGGACCAATGGCTGAAACTCGAGATTTGGGCTC
>CM022880.1:387704-399612 GCA_012654025.1 Pachypsylla venusta | reverse complement strand
ACACACACACACATTTCTGTATAGTTTTTGAGGTCCCTGGGCCCCAATATTGTGTTTTTTGAAGTCAGATGGGGGATCTTGAAAAAGTACACTGGAAAATCTGGAAAAGTCAGGGAATTTCACTTTGACGATTTGGTATACACCCTGGTTAACAACAACAACTAACGTTCACAATTATACGAAATTTTAGTTATATAGAGGAGACAAATGAATAGGTGAACAAACATAAGTAAAATTTTACTTTTCTCATCGTCCAAATAATTCATTATTTTTGGACTCAAATCATTGTTCATTGGAATGCTAGTGAGTATATCTGTCCATTTTGGTCATTTTCTTAAAATCTGAATTGTTAACCGTCCGTTCTGCTTTCTTTACAGAACCCGAAGAAGCAACAATATTAGATGATGGTAGTCTAAATACAGTTACGAGAAAAAGGAAAAGAAAAAAACAATTTAAAATAAAAAAATCAGATTCAAGTGATAGCGGTTCAGAAGATGTAAATTATTCTTCGGTAGTCAATACAAAAAGAATGAAAAAAACCAAACAGACTCCAGTGAAGTCAAAACCAAGTACACCTAAAAAACAAACGCCAAGTAAAGTGAACAATAAATTAGCGGACGTCAAACATATAAAAACAATGTTACCCAAACGATTATCAGATGTTGAATTTGATACTGAAAACGAGAAAATAGTCATCAAAAAAGAGTTTGATACAGAAAATAAGAAAATAGTCATCAAAAAAGAGTTGAACGCTGAAGAATTAGCAATTGAAGCGTTGAAACGATATAGAATACCTAAAACAAAGAAACCTTCCATACTGGAAGAATATCGAACCGCTTTAAATAGACAAATACCAAATCCTTTCAAAAATGTAAGTAAATATTAAGTCTTATTTATTGTTGGGAAAATCGAAATTTTAAAAATGTTTGACATCTGGAAAGTGCTGCAAAAACGGCATATTACTCATCAGAGTATTTTGTGTCGAAAATGTCGTGCTCCACCCGTCCTAGACAAGTGTTAACTTTATCTATACTTATAAAACGCAAAGCCCAGTTGGTATACTGACTGACGTACTGACTGATTGATAATCAACGTAGCTCCACGATGGCTAAACGTAGAGACTTGAAACTTGGCACGCAGGTTCCTTTTAGTATGTAGGTGCGTAATAAGAAAGGAAAAAAATTANCCCTTGGCAATGCTAGGGTTAATAAACCTTCAGTATTTGTATTGAAAAATTCTCATTCCTCTGCCCAGCCCGGGCATTGTATCCTCTAAATGAGATTTAGACCACATAATAATATGACTTGGGCTTAGGTAATGCTTGCAGAACGAGACCCTTAAGTGACTTAGTTAAGGCAGTATAATAAGTCTATTATTATTATCTATACTTATAAAACGCAAAGCCCAGTTGGTATACTAACTGACTGATTATCAACGTAGCTCCACGATGGCTAAACGTAGAGACTTGAAATTTGGCACTCAGATCCCATTTAATATGTAGAATAAGAAAGGAAAAAAATCGAAAGTTCAAGTGGGAGCAAGTTACCGCCAAAAATGACGTTTTTTAGCGGGTCTTTTTGTATTTTTTTTCTGGGCAAACTAAAGGAGATAGCGAAAAATAACCGAGAATGGACCCCCCCCCAAAATAGTATATAAGGACCCCATAATAATATAAAATTTGCAATTTTCCGTTTTTTCCCCGATTTATGGACGGTTTTCACCACCAAAAAAAATCGGAATTGAGAAGTAGCACTTCGGGATGAGCGAGAATGCTGAAATTTAATACGAAGGCGTTCCGCAGTGCAAGAATTAATATCTTTGAGTAAAATATTGAATTTCCTAAATAGGAGCCGTGTTCACTCTGGGGGTCGGTTTTACCAAAAATCTAAAATTGAGATGTTGAATTTTGTAACCGTAGCGAAGCACGGGAAAACAGCTAGTTCTGTATACAGGGTCGCTGCTATGGTTATTTCACCCCACAAATCAAAAAGTAAACATTGTGCAACATTTTATAAACAAATCGGAAAGTGTTCAAAAACATTGTTCTGTTTATAATTTAAGAAAAAAAAATCTTCAAAGTGTACAACTGCAAAATTTAAAATTTCTGAACAAATCTTTTCTTTGATAGCTTAGTGGTCAAAGTTGATAAAATCCTGAAAGTGGCAATAGGAGGGATATCCACCTTACAAACAACACACCCGAAGCAAACTACGTGCTTGTGTAGTTAATTTAGTAGTTCTGTGAACTGTAGACCTCACTCAAATTTTGGACCGTATTGGCCTCGGGTTGCCAATTAGGATCCAAAAAATAATCAGCTAACTCTATGATCATTTCGAATATCCTTACCGAATAGGACCCAAAAATAATCAGCTAACTCTATGATCATTTCGATTATCCTTACCGAATAGGACCCAAAAATAATCAGNAAAAAAATGCCTCTTTCCACCAAGAAGGTCTCCGAGATCACGTTAAGTGTCAATCCTGAGGCCGTCCATTACCTCAAGGTTGGCAACCTATATAGATGTTTCAAAAGGAGAAAACCTCACGGGCTCTCATAGAGCTCAATCTCTTTGTGCTTTTTCAAAAAAAAAAAAAAAAAAGTACTTTTTTTTACTTTGAAGAGTCGACTCATTTCAAAAAGATGAGTCGACTCATGAGTGAGTCGACTCGTAGATGACTAACCCATCCCTACTCGCTTCTTTTTTATTTTTATTACGCTTCTAATAAAAATGAACTTTATGATCTCAGTCAATTATTTATTAACTATCTTAACGCAACATATTTGCATACATTTAAAACAAATATTTTTGTTATTTTTTCTTTAGACAAGTAAAATCACTACGAGCACTAGTGACATCGGCATAAAGACAGAGCCTACTCTTCCTCCCCGATGTCATATAAAAGAAGAGTCAGTGGTTATAGACGAGGAGATTATTACAGATAATCCAATAGAGTTTCAGACAAACATTAACACCGGGTAAGTACAACATTAACACCCAGGAGATCCAGAGGTTTCAACGGCACTTTTTAGGGTTTGATAAAACTAGATGTGTCCGTGGACAAAAACGGGCGGAGCCATCCGTTTCTCCTCGCATTTTCGCGCTCCACATAAACTTTAGCATATTGCTCCATTATTCCGTTAAAACAAGAGTTTTTGAGAATACGGCACCTTTCTTGATTGCATCGTGCTGTTGAGTAGTAGGTCCTATTTAAAACGCAAAATAATCGGCCGAAAAATCGGAAACGATTCAAGATATCGTTCGGAAAATAGATATATGCTGTTTTGGCTAAACAATTAGTATTTCCTAAATTTTAATTTGCCCGATCCCGGATTCGAACTTGCAACTCTAGAATGGTTTGTCAATATTTAGTAAATTATGTCCTAAATTAAGTATTGAGAAGCCACCTAAAACTTTTTCGCTATGAGTTGATATGTTGTCTCGACAAAATTTAAGATATTGGACCTTGACTCTCTGAATTTGGTAAAAAATCGGAAAATCAGCCGAAAAATCGGAAACGGTTCAAGATATCCTTCTGAAATAGATATCCTTGGGTAGATGCAGGATATGAAGAAAAAAATTTGGTAAAAATCGGTTGAGTAGTTTCGGAGGAGTAGGGTAACAAAAGTTTGCAGTTTGTAGGGAGTATAAGGCTACGCTTCGCTCCGCCCAATAATACGGTGAATTTCTATAAGTTGAAGAACTTTCCCTGATTCCCTTATCATGAATAAATTGATTGCATCCTGTGAAAGGGTGTGACTTTTGATATTTTTATGGTAAAAAAAGTACCCCTCCACTACCACTGTTTGCCCATAAACCGGTTTTATAAAATGCAGTTAAATATTTTAAATCGTATAGAATCTCAATTAAATGATAGAATGTGATAAACAATGCTTGCTATGTTTCATTATTGTCCAAAAAATAAATTAGGTTAGATTATTTGGTAGGCATTTCAAAGAGTTGGGTGGAAGAGAATTCCTCAGGAATTAACCCCACCCTTTGAATTAACTTTTTTCTCTCTCTCCCCCTCTCTTTACTTTAATTTCCTCTTTTTCTCTCTTTCCTTTTATTCTATCTTTATTTACAAAGTTAATTCAATAAAGAGTTAAATAATAATAATACATTTAAGAGAGAGAAAAATCAATCAGACAGATACTATTATTTTTTTTCTGAGCAACTAACCTAACTTAATTAAAATTGAAGTGAATTAATTAATCTCCCACCCCTGAAACGTTTGAAAAGCCTTTTTAAATTATATTAAATCACATTTTAAGTGTGTAACTTGCTCCAAAAAAAAATAATAGTATCTGTCTGGTACCTCAGTCTGTTGTGATTTCCTGGTAATTTGAAGATGTTTCGAGGGCATCTTGCTCATCAAAACAATTTGAAGTTTTGACTAGATTGTATCATATGTTAAGTAAATCTCCGATGCTGCGGTCGGTGAATTTTAGAATATACTAGAAGGGAAGTATCAAAAAAAAAAAAAGAAATATTATAGTTTTTTGTTGTTGTAAATTGTACATTTACTGCTCACTTATCAACGAGCTATATTGCCACTTACTGGTAAATTTTCAGATTCATCGGAGACTAACTTAGGGTTAGTTAACAGTATTTTTATTTATTAACAAGTTATATTATTTGACTATAGATAACATCTTTTAGTTTGTCACAGTAGCGGATAAACAAAAAAAGTCTGGTGTGAACATCACACGACTTTCCTTATCTATATATAAAAAAGAAAAGTATTGTAATGGGCTGAAATTTTCGATGTCGAGTTTTTATTGCCAGAACACGTTTTGAAGTCCCCAGAGCGGAAATACAATTATATATTACACTTCTTGATATATTACACTTCAACCTAAGTTGTATTTTTCAGTTTCTTATATGAAAATGATATGAATTGGCACCAAATTTCAAGTTTGGGCTCCTTCCATTCTGGTTTTAGGCGGAACCTCGAAAACGCGACATTCAACCGCTAATTAGCGGCCAGCAATATATTACACTTCAACCTAAGTTGTATTCTTCAATTTTTTGTATGATATTGATATCAATAGGCACCATGTTTAAAGTACTAGCTATTACCGTTCCCATTTTAATCAGCATATACAAAAATCGCTAAAAAGTGGCATAAAACCGCCATCGGTATATTCAATTTCCACCAAAAGTTTATTTTGCCGTTCTTGGCATAAAACTGACATACATACCAAATTTCAAGTCTCCAGCACTTGTCGTTCTTGAAATATTTTGTTCACAGACAGACACACACACGGACCAATGGCTGAAACTCGAGATTTGGCCTCTGGGGACCCCAAAACGTGTTTTGGCATTGAACACTTGACATCGAAAATTTCAGCCCATTACAATACTTTCCTTTTTACAGGATAAGGAAAGTAAAAATAGTCGCATGATATCCAACATTGGGGAATGCATTTGGATTAGGGATAGGATTTTCGACTCATTTAGGTGAGTCGACATGTCTCGATCGACCCACAAATATGAGTCGATTCAATGAGTCGACTTTTGATCTCGACTCGCATCGAGTGACAATTTTCAAAAACGCCTTATTTGATCAGAAAGACATAATAAAACCAATTGACAAAAGGGGCATCTACCAAATAAACGTCCCCAACTTCGGCGAATACATTAAAAAGACATCACAATCAATTGTCACCAGAATAAAAGAACATTTTGCCTCACGTAAACAACAAACACCCTGAAAAATATTTCTCCCTTTATTATCTTTATCAGTCAACAAAAAAAAAGCTACTCGTAAGTCGACTCTCTGAAGAGTCGACTCATTTCAAAGAGATGATTCGACTCGTGAGTGAGTCGACTCGTGGATGACTAGCCCATCTCTAATTTGGATGTAAACAAAGAAAAGAATTAACAAATTTATCTTATCCAGCATGTATGATAAAAAAAAAAAATGTTATATTTTGCACAGATTTGTAAAAGAAGAAATTTGTGAAACAAGCGAGGATTTTGAATCCCAGGGGAACAATTGTTTGTCAACTGATGGTGTACCTGAGAATCAGACGGGCGACAGAAAAGATCTTTATTCAATTATTGAAAAAATCAATGCAAATAAAAAAAAGTGTAAGTATGTTTTAATCTAATTGACTGAACGAAGTAACCAAAAACACGTTTAAATGAAGTTGCTCTTATTTTTATATTATGTCTTAACAACTCGGTCATGGAGTTCAGCGATGTATATTAGTTGTTGTTTTTTTGTGGCTAGAAAATCTCATAGTTTTCTAGTTTAATTTTTGTAATTTTCATCTAAAATTATATCAATCATCATAAACGTCACTGGACTAATAACGGGACATTGCGATCTCAGAAAAAACCTACACAATATGGGAATCTTTAGGGAAAACCCATTGTGTACACTATGTGGGGAGGAAGAGGAAACAGCCTCTCATGTGATCTTTGATTGCAGTGCCCTATTCAATTGGAGAGTAAGTATCATCGGGTCACTAAACTCCAAAGAGGAACTTGTCCAAAACAATCTGGTAAGAAGACTGCTCAAACTCTCTATTGAACCTCCATGCTGCGCAAAATTATACAAATAAAATCTATATATTGAACTTACTAACCCCAAAATACCTAAAATCACGCAAGTTGAAAAACTTCATTTTACAATAGATATAATTAAAAAAAGTTTTCACGGTAAATTTAAACAAGGAGGAAAGAGTAGTTGAACCTTAGCTAGAGAAATGAGCTTAACCCCAACACTCAAAAAGCCCATGAGGTTGAGGTGTAAGGATTAGGGGGTAAAGCTTAATGAAATGAAGACTCCACTTCGTTCGGTCAACTAATACATTTGCTTGACAAACTTAACGGCGATCCAAATCTTCATTTGGTACTCAATTTTACAACATGGTTGTTATGGTTTCCAAATAATGTTGTTGTTGTTGTTAACGTTCTCAACGACTCTCACTGTGTCTCCAGGCCAAGAAAGGTGACCTCTCCAACAGGATCTGTCCATAATGCTGACGGCTCTAGATTAGTTGGGTTTGATGGCTAGTTATTGGCTGCTTATGATTTACATCATGAGCAGCCAGCATACATAGACGACAACAATCTTGCTAAACCCTGAAGTATCGGGTTTAGCAAGGATATATATACCAGCTATTTGAGGAAGTATCTGGAGCAGCATGGCTGGGTCCAAGGGAGGAAAAACACAATGAGTTGTCGTCGGAACGGTGTTGATGGTCTTTGGGCCGTGTCCAAGGGCACTGGTAGCCCCGGTACGAAGAACCAACCATCTTGGGGGCCTTTTCAAACTAGTATGTGTGTGTGTCTGTTTGTTTGTAGGTAAAATGAGATCGGCACAATTATTATTTGATTCACTTTCATCAAGCAGTAGAAACACATCTAGTCAATCTTCTACCAGTGAGAACAATATGTGCAACTCATCTTTATCCAATGCACCCTTGGATACTTTGAGTGAGCCCATCAAATTAGAACAGGACGAGTGTGCTGCTGCATCAGATGAAAATAGACTCACGGCGACGACAGAGAGCATAGACAATTCAATAGAACGAGTTAATAATGTCATTGATGCAAAGCCCGTGGATATTAGGCCAGCGGATGAGATTTTATCGGAGTCCATAGATATTGGCCCATCGAATGAGATTTTGTCGGAGTCCATAGATATTGGCCCATCGAATGAGATTTTATCGGAGTCCATAGATATTGGGCCTCATGTTAAGACTGAGCCTGTTGACAATGAAGATACGTCTGTGATGTTGAATGGATTCGATTGGAGTAATGTGATAGCGAAATGTGAACCCCAAGATGTCAAGTCAGAGCCTGGTTCACCACCACCCGTGTTGGTTCATGAAAGGTACACAAACTAAATGATCAATTTACTTTTTTAGGATTTCGTACGCTTAGGGTGATATTAGAACCATAACGAATAGAACACTAACGGCCGATTTTTCGATTTTTGACCGAATTTAGTCGGTCATGGTCCGATATCTTAAATTTTGTCGCGACAAAATATCAACAATAAAGCGAGAAAGTTTTAGGTGGCCTTTGAAACCTTAATTTGGAACATAGTTTGCAAAAAAAGGGTCCAACCGTTTTCGAGTTCTGGCTGATTTTTCCAAGTTGTGTAAGGGGAATCATAGAATACTATTAGCTTCCGATTTTTGAAAGGGAAATCATAGAATATTAATAGCACGAGGACGGCCATGCCTCTAAGGCGCCAAGCTATAGGCCGTAACGAAACGCGGGCGAAACAGCTAGTTTTTTCAATAAATTAAAAGTTAAAATTTTGTATAGGTAGTTTCGCTATACGAATTACAAGTATAACACGAGCAATGTTAACTAGTTTATTGTGAAATATCCCCGACGCGTTGCGCCATCACAACGAATAGAACAGATAGTAAAGAAACTCATGCAGTTACATGTGAGTAGCCGCTAGAGGGCGTTTACTTGTAGAATAAAGAACTGTACACACTAGGCAATGTTTTTGAAGGGGGACATATCCAACGTCATGGGTCCATCCCATGACGGCCCAAAAAAAAGGAGTTTTAAAAAAAATTGATTTTTTTTTTAAAACTTGCCACATTATTTCTGCCATGTGTCATACCCAATCTTAAACTGCTCCCATATCGTTTGATATCACTAGCGCTAAAGTTTCACTGCCACACCGCATCATGGGTTAAATTCAAAAAGTTTCCCCACTTTCTGTTCTATTCGTGATGGTAGAACCCTATGGCTAAAGGTCCGTTTACACTCTTAGTTTTACCTGAAGGAAAACTGCGCTGTCCAAAACTCATCCTGTGAACACTGGACTGAATTTAATGTGCATCGGACTGTGCGTTACTCAACTTGTTAAAGTTTTTTTTCTTCACAAACATGAACAAACTAAAACGCTTGTTTTGGCTGTGTTGTCTTCAGTCCTCAGTTTTTCTCTTCCTGTTTAAATCATATGATTGATTTTCACGAATCGCTAGAAAAACTTAAAAAAAAAATCGAAGCTTGAATAACTTATGTTACCATATGATTCCAGAAAAATGTGAACTTTTCCATGTTGTAATCGCTTTTGCGATGTTTTTTTCACATTGTAGAATTTCAGGGAGCAAAAACTCTAAGGCTCCACAACGTGTTGTGTTTTTTTCTTCTTCACAATGTTTGTATGTTTTGTGTTTTAGGTTGGAATTTCCAGCAAATAGCTCGTCTGACGAATTTTATTCATCGAGCATTCCTCCACCACTCACTCCCATGCGACCACCCACTAAAATAATTGCTTATTTTGATAATGGGTTACGTCCTCCACCCTCTCTTATTGATACACGACCAGTGTTAGGTAGACGACCACGATGCCGAGTCCCTCAAGTCTATTATCATAAAATATCTGGTCGACCTCCACATATTCTGATGAAAAAGAATAAGAAAGAGCCACCAGCGGCAGTCCCCCCACCTCTTCCCTCAGTTCCTAAATCAGAATTTGAAATTTATCATGAAACGACATTAAACATCGCCCACAGTAAGTAGATAAATTATACATAAACCTATTATAATCCTTAGTGGGTTCTGTGTGATCGAACAAAAAGAAGATGGACACTAAATCCTAATTTTTGATGGCGGTGATTTCAAATATGCCATCAAAATTTTTTAAAAAAAGCAAAATGGGGAAAAACCTGAAAAGTGGTTAATTTTTTTTTGTCTGTTCTCAAAAATGATTCGACTTATGAAAAGAGTGTCATTTTTTGGATTTTGGAAGGCTTTCATTTTGGTTCATGCTCTTTTTTCGAAAATCTAATTTGACAGGTGTGTCTAGGACTTTTTAATTGGAGCTTATTTCTAATATTTTATCGTAATCGGACCATTTTCGTGGTTCTCTCTTAACATTGGAATTAAAAAAAAAAGTCTTTCAAAGAGGCACTCTTTTCATAAGTCGAATCATTTTTGAGAAAAGACAAAAAATAATTATTCACTTTTCAGGTTTTCCCTCATTGTGCTTTTGTTTTTTTAAATTTTGATGGCATATTTGAAATCACCGCCATCAAAACTTAGGATTTAGTGTCCATCTTCTTTTTGTTCGGTCACACAGAACCCTCTAAGCGACGTTGAAAGTTGTTCAAAAATGACCTTCTCCACCCTGTAACTCGGCTATGCTTTGTCTGGCTCACTAACGAATTTCGTAAAAAATGTTCTATGTGATTTCAGCTACCCACCATATTCAACAGGTTAGATTTTATCGAAAATGATAACATCGAAAATGATCGAAAATGATTCCTTGGAGGGAAAAAGTATCAAAATGACATTGAAAAGTTTAGCATGCCTAACCAATCACTTCTCAGCGTTAACTTTAATTGTATTTTCTGTTCACAGATGCAGGATTCCTGGCAGTCACTCCTGAACTACCCAATCAGTGTGACTTAGAATTGGATCGAAAGTTCAATATGTTTTATAGTAAATTTTATCCGTACTGTTCTCTGTGTGTTATGTTTGCCATTGTACCCGTAAGTTGATGTTCCTGGCAGTCACTCCTGAATTACCCAATCAGTGTGACTTAAGTTCAATATGTTTTATAGTAAATTTTATCCGTACTGTTCTCTATGTGTTATGTTTGCCATTGTACCCGTACGTTGATGTGTTCGTAAAATTATATATTTTTACTTTCTCTTCCTATAGGAGATAGAGTATTGTAATGGCCTGAAATTTTCGATGTCGAGAAATTTTCGATGTCGAGTACTCAATGCCAAAACACGTTTTGGGGTCCCCAGAGCCCAAATCTCGAGTTTCAGCCATTGGTCTATGTGTGTCAGTCTGTCTATCTGTGAACAAGATATCTCAAGAACGGCAAGTGCTAGAGACTTGAAATTTAGTATGTATGTCCGTTTTATGCCATGAACCGCAAAATAAGCTTTTGGATAAAATCGAATATACTGTTAATGGTTTTATGCCGCTTTTTAGCGGTTTTCGCATATCCTGCTTAAAATGAGAACGGTAATAGAACTTTAAACTTGGTGCCTATTCATATCAATTTCATAGAAAAAATTGGAAAATACAACTTATGTTGAAGTGTAAAATATTGTTGGCCGCTAATTAGCGTTTGAAGGCCGCTTTTGGCGGTTCTACCTAAAATCAAAATGAATGGAAAGAGCTAGAACTTGAAATTTGGTACCTATTCATATATATCGAAACCTCTTTGAATTTTCCAAAAAAGAAAAAAAAAAATTGCGTCTTAATGGCCCATGTTTTTTTTCTCTCAAAAATTCGAAGTGGTTCCGAGAAAAATCTACTGATCATAAATTATTATCAACCACCCTGTGGTTGCATTGGAAATCCTCAAGGGTTGTGTACCCCATCTATGTGGATTTTCACTCAAGGCCTGGCCTGTAAATTTTCATGTGTGTCTCTTCTCGTACATTTATCAACAATCAAATGTCCAATGTTTCAGGAACATAATAAGCTAACCGATGGCTGGTCAACTGTGATAAAGAATGAACATGTGTATGAAACGAAAGCTTTGTTTCGTAATTATATGGACCAAACATTTCCTCCACAAGATTCTCTTCTTTTAACGTGCGAGCATTGTGCGGTCCGCGTTCATGCTGCTTGTTACTACAAATCTTTTACACACTGTGCTTATTTTAGGAAACGAAATCTTCAAGAAAACCCATGGAAGTGTGACAAATGTTTGAATGGAGCTGTGCTTGCTGTAAGTAATAGGGTACCAGACAGATACTATTAATATTTTTTGAAGCAACTTACAAACTTAAAACGTGGTTTAATATAATTTAAAAAAACTTTTTCTTCCATATTTATTGAACTATTTGAATATATTGAACTGAAGCAGACATAGTTGTACCAACATGAAAAAAGTCCAGTGCAAGTTTGTTTATTTTACCAATATAAGCGTTAAGATTTAAGGTGAACGTCCCCCCCCC
>CM022880.1:369360-383479 GCA_012654025.1 Pachypsylla venusta | reverse complement strand
ATAATACTCTGTAAAATAAAAGGAAAATTATTAGTTACAAAATATAGCATTTAGGTACTTACTGTATAATACTCTGCAAAATAAAAGGAAAATGGTTAGTTACAAAAATTAGTACTTAAGAACTTACTGTAATAATTAGCTGTAAAGAAAGAAAAGGGGTTAGTTCATGTACTCCTCTACATATCTACCCACCAGTACGGCCCGGAACGCATACAATCACATCTTAAGCCGAAGGCCATTAAAAAAAAAACTATTTCCTGCTATCAACCCTCTGTAAGCTGTCCACAAAACTGTAAATATTACCAACAATACATCTTCTCTCTCTACTGGAAGTCCTAGTGATACAATAATAGAACAAATGGGAATTATAATCACCAAAGGCACTAAGACCATCACTCTAGTTTCACCAAAAAAACTATTTCCAACATTTTTCCAAATCTGAATTTGAAAAACGGTTGATTTTAAGAGGAAAATCGCTGAAACAACAACAACTCGAAGCAAAATAAACATTAAATGAGTGTTACCAGGGTGTCCACAAGACAGGGAAGTGAAGTCATGGAAATGGAATATGGCCAAAAAATATCTGGGAAATAAAAAGATCATGAAAAAGGGGTTCACAAGACAGGGAAGTCATGGAAATGGAATATGGCCAGAAAATATCCGGGAAATAAGGAGATCATGAAATGGTGTCCACAAGACAGGGAAGTCATGGAAATGGAATATAGCCAGAAAATATCAGGGAAATAAGGAGATCATAAATGGTGTCCACAAGACAGAGAAGTCATGGAAATGGAATATGGCCAAAAAATATCTGGGAAATAAGGAGATCATAAATGGTGTCCACAAGACAGGGAAGTCATGGAAATGGAATATGGCCAGAAAATATCGGGAAAATAAGGAGATCATGAAATGGTGTCCACAAGACAGAGAAGTCATGGAAATGGAATATAGCCAGAAAATATCAGGGAAATAAGGAGATCATAAATGGTGTCCACAAGACAGGGAAGTCATGGAAATGGAATATGGCCAGAAAATATCGGGAAAATAAGGAGATCATAAAATGGTGTCCACAAGACAGGGAAGTCATGGAAATGGAATATAGCCAGAAAATATCGGGAAAATAAGGAGATCATGAAATGGTGTGATACTTGAGATTGTGAGATGTTACTTGAGGGTGACATAATATTACCAACAAGACATCTTCTCTCTCTACTGGAAGTCCTAGTGATACAATAATAGAACAAATGCTTTTCCTGAAAAATTTCGCCTGCGGCTCTTCTTATCATTTTCCTCTACAATTTTGGTATACATGTTTAGGGTATGAAGGAAATTTGCTGTATAGTTTTTGGGGTCCCTGGACCCCAATATTGTGTTTTTTGAAGTCAGATAGGGGAGACAAAATCTTGAAAAAGTACACTGGATAATCTGGAAAATTAGACTCAAAAACCTGAAAAAGTCAGGAAATTTCACTTTGACGATTTGGTAGACACCCTGTTTAGGCTAGTGATGGTGAGCACTGAGCAACCTATGGTCCAGGGAAAAGATTCCGAACAACAAAAACCATGCGAAATGGGTTTTTTTCCTCCATTCAATCGTATTAACGCGCAGAATGCTGTGTTCTATGGCTGACGTATATCGCAAGATGCTCTATTCTATGGCTGATTTATATCGCACTTTGTTGAACGAGGCCCTTAGTTTTGATTTTTTTCTACGTCATCGACGTCTATTTTTATTTGTTACTTTCTCACTCTGGTTCCTTTTGTTGTTTTCATGCTAGACACAATACTAGGAGCGCTAGGGGAAAACCCAACCAAACAAACATTGCGAGCCTTCAAGCAGTAAGTGTGTGATGACTTATTATTGATTAACTCAATTTTTTGAATGGATTGCTTGATTTTTTTTTTAATTCTGAAATATGCTTGTAAGGATTCCTTAACATTCACCAGTCGCTTAATTTCAGTTCTAAAAAATGCATGTAAGGATTCCTTAACATTCTCCAGTCGCTTAATTTCAATTCTAAAAAATGCTTGTAAGGGTTCCTTAACATTCTCCAGTCGCTTAATTTCAATTCTAAAAAATGCTTGTAAGGATTCCTTAACATTCTCCAGTCGCTTAATTTCAATTCTAAAAAATGCTTGTAAGGATTCCTTAACATTCTCCAGTCGCTTAATTTCAATTCTAAAAAATGCTTGTAAGGATTCCTTAACATTCTCCAGTCGCTTAATTTCAATTCTAAAAAATGCTTGTAAGGATTCCTTAACATTCTCCAGTCGCTTAATTTCAATTCTAAAAAATGCTTGTAAGGATTCCTTAACATTCTCCAGTCGCTTAATTTCAATTCTAAAAAATGCTTGTAAGGATTCCTTAACATTCTCCAGTCGCTTAATTTCAATTCTAAAAAATGCTTGTAAGGATTCCTTAACATTCTCCAGTCGCTTAATTTCAATTCTAAAAAATGCTTGTAAGGATTCCTTAACATTCTCCAGTCGCTTAATTTCAATTCTAAAAAATGCTTGTAAGGATTCCTTAACATTCTCCAGTCGCTTAATTTCAATTCTAAAAAATGCTTGTAAGGATTCCTTAACATTCTCCAGTCGCTTAATTTCAATTCTAAAAAATGCTTGTAAGGATTCCTTAACATTCTCCAGTCGCTTAATTTCAATTCTAAAAAATGCTTGTAAGGATTCCTTAACATTCTCCAGTCGCTTAATTTCAATTCTAAAAAATGCTTGTAAGGATTCCTTAACATTCTCCAGTCGCTTAATTTCAATTCTAAAAAATGCTTGTAAGGATTCCTTAACATTCTCCAGTCGCTTAATTTCAATTCTAAAAAATGCTTGTAAGGATTCCTTAACATTCTCCAGTCGCTTAATTTCAATTCTAAAAAATGCTTGTAAGGATTCCTTAACATTCTCCAGTCGCTTAATTTCAATTCTAAAAAATGCTTGTAAGGATTCCTTAACATTCTCCAGTCGCTTAATTTCANATCTTTTGTCGTAGTTCCTACTCTTTCTTTAAAGAAAACTCACGAGATCTGGCCTCCGCACATATCTTTTGTCGTAGTTCCTACTCTTTCTTTAAAGAAAACTCACGAGATCTGGCCTCCGCACATATCTTTTGTCGTAGTTCCTACTCTTTCTTCAAAGAAAACTCACGAGATCTGGCCTCCGCACATATCTTTTGTCGTAGTTCCTATTCAAGTTCTATCGTAGAAGCAACGAATTTTGTGACCACATAATTCATATGGATACATTTTGTCCATTATAATATGTCAATGTTGAGGACATTTACTGTAAAGTAGGTACCTACTCTGAATACCCTTAATTTCTGTCCAGGAGTAACAAAAAAATTACTCATAAAGTTAATAATAAACTGACATTAGTCTCAACTCAACCTAACTTGAAACTAATTATTCCAATCACAAGAGGTCTACACTATCTTAAGCGCTCGTCTGGTAAACAAGAGGGCGTGGGTTCAATCCCCAGCAGAGGCAGGATTTTTTCCTCATAAATTTGAGTTATTTGACCACAAAAAAATAGAGCTCTAAGGGTTAGGTGGTAGAAAATGACTCAGACATTAACCTCGCCTTAGAAAAATAGACGATTGAGTGGTAACATTCCACTGAAGCGTCTATTTTTTCATATACTATTTTCTCAAAACGGGATACTATGTCAAGGAGCATAATAACAAATAAATAAATAAAACTGACTTTACAGTAGTAATCATATCACTGAGTCATTACCCTATCATCTGAACATACCACACATAGATTACATAATACCTACACGTTTGTTATCCTGTTTAGAACATGGGTTGTTAACCTGTGTAGAACAAGTAGGGAGAAGTATTGGGTTAGGCTATGTTTTCACTTGACTAAATATTTGCAAAATTCTGTCTTGTACTGAGGATGTCTCCAGGAGGAGACGCGAAACATGTCAACTCAATTTGTAAATTTATTAATGTAACCTTCTTTTAATCTTTATCTTCTGTACAAATGTGCAATACGTAACTAATTTGTAAAATTTGCAAAATACAAAATATTTAGTCAAGTGAAAACATAGTTTAAATTATTTATTTGTTCGGTCCTAAGGCATATGTGCAGAAGATATTATGTCCGAAAATAATATCTTCTGTTAAATAAAAAATAAAATAAAAAAATAATAACCCTTCAAATTTGAAACAAAATTCAAACAATTCGAAAAATACGTTTCTGCATGCGTCGAAATGAGATTTCATCAAATTCCAATGAGCGGTACCGATATTTTGCCGAACACACGAAAATTGATTAATGACAGACAAAAACTCAGTTGCTCCGTGAAACACGAAATACCGACAACTGCATGATTATTCAAACCTCTATTTTTTAAATGACTCAAGAGTTCAACATTTTTCTTGTCCTGTTGGTTTTGGATGCTTTCTGTTGACTTGCTAATTTTTGAATGACTTTGAATAGTTTTCTTTCTTCGCTCCAATTAGATCAGTTGATTAAGCATGAGGGTTTTGTGCCGTAGGTCGGCTATAGGAGCCCCCCGTAATGACGGATTTTTCGAAGTGAATACATTAACACAAATAAAACATTTCGTTTTATTTGTGTTGATTTTTTTTTTTTTTTTTTTAAAAAAAAAAACTTTCTAAGATGTGGCGCTAATTTTGTCTGTGTACTATGCAACAATTTTGAGTATTTCACAAAATTCCATTTTTAATTTCGTGACTTTTTTTCTCTCATATACATATTTTAAAAATGACATCAATTTTTCAATAACACAATCTCCGTGTATGAGAAGATAAAGTAAACAAACTGTTCAAAGTCATAATGATCTAGGCGCTCGGGGTTTTGATAGAGTGCTTAAGCACAATTTTTTTGCATGTGTTAGGATTTCCTTTACCTCATTTACTTGAGAAATACAGATTCGCTCTTCCGTGTATGAGAAGATAAAGTAAACAAACTATTCAAAGTCATAATGATCTAGGCACTCGGGGTGTTGATAGAGTGCTTGAGCACAATTTTTTTGCATGTGTTACGATTTCCTTTACCTCATTTACTTGAGAAATACAGATTCGCTCTTCTTAAAAAAAAATTGTGGATTATGGTGCGCTTATGTGTAAATGTATACAGTGTGTAATAAAAATCAAACGAATTCTTTGAAAGCATATGTTCTAATTCTGCATTTTTGGTAAGTGATACAAATTTCATTTCAATCTAATGCTATCTATTCCCGGCCCAACCCAGGAGGCTAAGGGAGGTCCATGTGGGTAGCTGATTTGTAAGTTTAAAGCGATCGGTGGGGGTAAAACCCTTGTCTCGAATGAGCTTACATTTAAATTTTCTCAGGCAATTGGTGTCACAGAAGAATGTCTTCGAGAACGTTCACAACAACAAACTCAGATTTAGACCTTAACGATTCTTGTTTTCTCAATTGTGCGGTGTTGTTCGTTGATTTAAATGATTATTTTCTTTCTTTCAGAACACCAAGACTGGACAAAGTGTTTGGATTCGATCTCATCAAAGAAACTCCTATAGTAACTATCATCCCAATAATTATCAAAACGAACGCAATCGATTTTGATCGAGTAGATAGAGATTAGTGAGTTGCATGTCTACGTTGAAAAGGCTTACCGTGGATGTACGGTATCCTGTCTTTCAAGGTGTGGGCACATGTAGCTTTATTTATTTATGTTACAGTGAACTGTCCTGAGACCAAATAAATAAGGTAGGGCGTAAGCTGAGACACACGCGACGCAACACAACACACGTCAGAAAACTGTGTCGCCATATTTCCTAATGGTACCGCGTAAGCTGAGATGCATGCGTGTGCGTGACTGGCACACTCGTGTGCCGGCATGTCACAGTTTGTAGTACAGACACAGATTTGACGACACACGCGAAGCAACTATTCGATCGAAGATGTCTTTAACTGGCATACATGTGCCGCGTGTGCTACGTCCAGCATTCGTGTGTTGTGTGGCTTGCGTGTGCTGCGTCGCGTGTGTCTCAGCGTACGCCCTATCTAACTTCGGCAATACTTGTCATTGAGGTTTATGTTTTAGATTTTCAATGACAAGCATCGCCAAAGTTACTAAGAAAAACAGGATTGTTCTATCAAAATATAAATAGAACAGTGCGTATTATGCGTACATTGTCTTTTTTGGTCTTAGCGTACACACAGTACGTTGAAAATATGTATAAACATTTTATTCTACGGCAATCCATAGTATTCAATGATATTACAGAGTTGTTTTCTGTGTTATTGTACACCATCAGCTATAGGTGGACTCGAGCCGGTGAGGATGTCACCCTCAAGTAACTTCTCACCATATCAAGTATGATTTACTTTTCTTTTGGAAAATTAGTAAGACATGAATGGAAGAAATTACGCCTTATATAAAATAAAATAAAAAAAATCAGACTTACGGATGTGTTAAATTTAAATTATTTGTTTATCATAGTGGAAATTTATATCAGATAGTTATTATTTGAACAAATTTATATTTTATTTATTTTAGTCTAAATTAATTGAAAATCGATTCACAGTAGGGATGGGCTAGTCGTCCACGAGTCGAGTCATGAGTCGAACATCTTTTTGAAATTAGTCGACTCTTCAAAGAGTCGACTAACGAGTAGCTTTTTTGTTGTTGACTGATAAAAGATAATAAAGGGAGAAATATTTTTCCGGGTGTTTGTTGTTTACTGAAGGAAAATGTTCTTTTATCCTGGTGACGATTGACTGTGATGTCTTTTTTAATGTATTTACCGAAGTTGGGGACGTTTATTTGGTAGATGCCTCTTTTGTCAATTGGTTTTATTATGTCTTTCTGATCAAATAAGGTGTTTTTGAAAATTGTCACTCGATAAGAGTCGACTCATATTGGTGAGTTGAGTTATGTCGACTCACCTACGTGAGTCGAAAATCCCATCCCTAATTCACACTAAAGATCAAGTCACACGTCGCGGTACCCCATCACTCACGATTTTGCGTGATCTGAGCAATTGTGTGATTCGGTATTATATTAGGTTAGTAATTATTTGCTGACTCTGTCACAACAACCGATTGTTCATATGCACATTCTCTAACTCGGTCGATTCATATGAATCGTTTATAAATTCCAAGAGTCGATTTTACAATAAACTAGGTGTTATATTTTATACAAAATAAAAGTACGATTGTATTTGTACAAAAATACAACACTGATAATATTATTTTGTAGTTTATGTATATTATTATGGATAATATTATTTTGTAGTGAACAAATTCTATTATACTGAGGTCAGGAAAAGAGAACCAGTTTTTATAATGTACTAGCTGTTTCGCCCGTGCTTCGTTACGGTCTATAGCTTGGCGCCTTAGATGCATGGCCGTTCCCGTGCTAATAGTATTCTATGATTTCCCTTTCAAAAATCGGAAGCTAATAGTATTATATGATTCTCTTTACAAAAATCGGAAAAACGGCTATAACTCGAAAACGGTTGGACCGTTTTTTGCAAACTATGTTCCAAATTAAGGCTTAAAAGGCCACCTAAATCTTTCCCGCTTTGAGTTGATATGTTGTTGCCACAAAATTTAAAATATCGGACCATGGCCGGCTAATTTCGGTCAAAATCGGCCGTAACTCGGAAACGGTTTGACATTTTTTAATTCTGATATTTTTGCTGGACTTTAGACCTATGGTTTCGGGGGGATCCATTCTCATCAATTTTTTCGAAAAATTGATGAGAATGCCCCCCCCCCTCGAAACCATAGGCCTAAACTGCAGAATTAAAAAATGTTGAACCGTTTTGGAGTTACGGCCGATTTTTCGATTTTTGACCGAATTTAGCCGGTCATGGTCCGATATCTTAAATTTTGTAGCATCAACATATCAACTTAAAGCGAGAAAGTTTTAGGTGGACTTTTAAACCTTAATTTGGAACATAGTTTGCAAAAAAAAAAGGGTCCAACCGTTTTCGAGTTATGGCTGATTTTTCCAAATTGTGTAAGGGGAATCATAGAATACTATTAGCTTCGGATTTTTGAAAGGGAAATCGTAGAATATTAATAGCACGAGGACGGCCATGCCTCTAAGGCGCCAAGCTATAGGCCGTAGCGAAGCGCGGGCGAAACAGCTAGTTTTTTCAATAAATTAAAAGTTAAAATTTTGTATAGGTAGTTTCGCTATACGAATTACAAGTATAACACGAGCAATGTTAACTAGTTTATTGTAAAATATCCCCGGCGCGTTGCGGCATCATAACGAATAGAACAGATAGTAGAGAAACTCATGCAGTTACATGTGAGTAGCCGCTAGAGGGCGTTTATCTGTAGAATAATGAACTGTACACACTAGGCAATGTTTTTCAAGGGGGACATAAAAAAAATCTTAATGAAAATTTCATCTATGTTTAAGCTTTAAATGAATTTTATTTAAAGCTATTATAATTCTGTTTGAAGATTTAATTTTTTTTTTTTTAATAATTAGGTAGGTACCTATTTATAACGGAAAAATCAAATTCGCGGCCATTGATAAATCAATCAGCTGATTTGCTGATAACAAACCCTGAAGGATTTGGTACCGGGCAGGAGTAATGCGGCATAAATTTTATTATCCAATTTATATTGCGTATGTATAACCGTCCAAGTTTAAATAAAAATTGTTTTTTTTTAAACTTGCCACATGGTTCTTGCCATGTGTCGGACCCAATCCTGAACTGCTCCCATACAGGTTGATATCACTAGCGCTAGAGTTTCACTGCCACATCGCGTCATGGGTTAAATTCAGAGAGTTTCCCCACTTTCTAATCTATTCGTTATGTATACCGTTTGATGTCACTAGCGATAGAGTTTCACTGCCACGATGGGTTAAATTCAGAGAGTTTCCCCACTTTCTGTTCTATTCGTTATGCATAAAGTTTGATATCACTAGCGCTAGAGTTTCACTGCCACACCGCATCATGGGTTAAATTCAGAGAGTTTCCCCACTTTCTGTTCTATTCGTTATGCCTGAACTGCTCCCATACAGTTTGATATCACTAGCGCTAGAGTTTCACTGCCACACCGCATCATGGGTTAAATTCAGAGATTTTCCCCACTTTCTGTTCTGTTTGTTATGTATACAATTTGATATCACTAGCGCTAGAGTTTCACTGCCATACCGCATCATGGGTTAAATTCAGAGATTTTCCCCACTTTCTGTTCTGTTTGTTATGTATACAATTTGATATCACTAGCGCTAGAGTTTCACTGCCATACCGCATCATGGGTTAAATTCAGAGATTTTCCCCACTTTCTGTTCTGTTTGTTATGCATACAGGTTGATATCACTAGCGCTAGAGTTTCACTGCCACACCCCATCATGGGTTAGATTCAGAGAGTTTCCCTACTTTCTGTTCTATTCGTTATGGTGACAGTATAATAACAGCCACAATTTTATCCTGACTTTTCTTTCAAATCCATATCTTGGGTGCCCTAGAAATATTGGTCATTGAATTAAATACAAACTCTATTTAACTCGATACTGGGGTTTACCCTCCATTCGCTGAAAACTTGCAAGCCAGCTACCCACATTGACCTCACCTAGCCTGGGTTGGGCCGGAAAAATAGCCAACATCACGAGGGCGCGAACCCACGTGGACACCTACATGATACAACCTCGTTCGACGTTGCTTAACTTCAGTGATCCAACCGGAACTGGTGTATTCAACGTGCCATAGACGCTGGCTACGGTAAACGTTTGAGAATCAATTTGAATGAACATTTGAGATTATTTAAACTTTACCGTGTGGACATATATCATGTATGACCTAAACTTGAAAAGTCATTTTGCTTTTTCGATTGAGACTCGTTTGTCTTTCTTTAATTGTTTATTTTATAAAATATATATATTTTATCTCCTTGTGACTTTTTTTTTTTTTTTTTTGAAGAATATAAAATAAATGTTTATGTAAAGATGTAGATTTGAGTTATATTTTGTAAAGTAAAAAAATAATGCGAATCATTTTGTATCGAAATGAGTAAGCACAGATATCAGGGTCTTTGGTGTTATTTTTTTTATAATTTGACAGAAGCAGAGCAGAGAGTTAAAATGATTTGATTAAAATCTTTTCCATTGTTTGAAGAAAAAAAAATACCACTTATCTGATCCTCGAACTTTATTTAAAGTTTTTCAACGTAAATAGCAGATATTTGTTTATACAAAGTGTCTCAGAAAATGACGCCCCTCCCCCAAATTTGTATATTCTTTAAATCTCTAGAAAAAAGAAAATGTCTCTGTGTTTATTCGATTGGTTATGTTAAAAAACAGTTTTGATCCCCGGAACAAATATTTTTTCTGAGAAATAAAAGTTTCAATAAAAAAAAACTTTTTTTAAAAAAAATTAATAATTTGGGACGGTGCCAGATCGGTCCAAAGTTTAAAATTGTTGCATCCTTTATAAAATTAACCGATTAAAATTTGAATGTTATGATTTATGTATGAAATCAATGAACAATGTTGAGTTATTTGTAAATCGATGATAAAATGTTTGAGATATACCTAAATTGTTTTAAGTCAAATGTTGAGGTAAGTAGGTACAATTCGATGAAAAAAATGTTAGATTAGGCATAAATTGATGAAAAAATGGTTGAGATATAAATCGTTTTAAGTCAAATGTTGAGGTAAGTAGGTACAATTCGATGAAGAAAAAAAATGTTAGATTAGGCATAAGTTGATGAAAAAATGGTTGAGATATAAATCGTTTTAAGTCAAATGATGAGGTAAGTAGGTACAATTCGATGAAAAAAAAGTTAGATTAGACATAAATTGATGAAAAAATGGTTGAGATATAAATCGTTCTAAGTCAAATGTTGAGGTAAGTAGGTACAATTCGATGAAAAAAATGTTAGATTAGGCATAAGTTGATGAAAAAATGGTTGAGATATAAATCGTTTTAAGTCAAATGATGAGGTAAGTAGGTACAATTCGATGAAAAAAAATGTTAGATTAGACAAAAATTGATGAAAAAATGGTTGAGATATAAATCGTTTTAGGTCAAATGTTGAGGTAAGTAGGTACAATTCGATGAAAAAAAAAGTTAGATTAGACATAAATTGATGTAAAAATGGTTGAGATATAAATCGTTTTAAGTCAAATGTTGAGGTAAGTAGGTACCATTCGATTAAAAAAATATTAGGTAAAGTTGATGAAAAAAATGATGAAATAAATAGTTCTAAATTGATGAAAATAAATAGTTATAAATTGATGTGAAAAATGTTGAGGTTGTGATAAAACGACGATTTTTTTTTTTTTTTTGAAAAGTAGTTTTTGAACAAAGTTTTTCATTCTGTGCTTTTGAAATGTTCAAGGACATTTTTCAAATTTAGAACAACATTTTTAATTTGTAAATTAACGTTTAATCTCATAATATACGGTATTGTTTTATTTTGCTATAAGGCAAAAGGTCCTGTTTGTAAATAGGTCCTGCAATCTATAATAATAAAACACAATGTAACGATTTTCTGTTTGAAGGATTATTTTAAATATTTTTAATTTTCGTCTGGAGACTTTTTCAACAAAGATATGAAATGAACTGAATTTCTATTAAAAAAAACTCAATGTAATGATAAATGTATGTGTGTGTATGTATCACTAATTGTTTAGTCGAAACGGTAAGAGATATGGAAAAATTGATGAGAATGGACCCCCCCCTCCCCCGAAACCATAGGCTGAAACCCCAGGAAAAGTATCAGAATTCAAAAATGTTTTCGAGTTACGGCCCATTTTTCGATTTTTGACCGAATTTAACCGGTCATGATCCGATATCTTAAATTTTGTCGCGACAACATATCAACTCAAAGCGAGAAAGTTTTAGGTGGCCTTTCAAACCTTAATTTGGAACATTGCAAAAAACGATCCAACCGATTCGAGTTATGACTGTTTTTCCGATTTTTGTAAGGAGAATCATAGAATACTATTAGCTTCCGATTTTTGAAAGGAAAATCATAGAATATTATTAGCACGGGAACGGCCATGCCTCTAAGGCACCAATCTATAGGCCGTAGCGAAGCACGGGCGAAACAGTTAGTATAAGATAAAATTAAAATGAGAAAGCAGTGAGTATATGCAATATATGAATTTAAAATGACGGACACATTCCTCTCAAATTGATTGAAAGCAATTGCTGACTTGGGCAACACAGCCTGATTCTACTCTGCTTTTCTTCCGTCAACAACTTAAATTAACAATCTAAAATCATATTATATTTTATATAAAAAAATTTACTATCGTCATTCAGAGTAGATATTTGGTTGTTTAGTTGAATTAAAATCTTTTTAAAAAAATAATCCGTTACCTTTCAACAGTACTTATCATGAGACCAGAGTTCTGATATGTATATTTCTTTCTGTCACAATTTTAGTGGACACATATTTTTTTTTTTTTTTTTTTTTTAAAAAAAAAATTTTTAAAAATCAAAAATATTTAAAATAATAATCCTTCAAAGAAAGAAAAAAAAAAAAAACCTTAGTGGACACATAGCATTAGAAGGTATTCTCAACAATCACTCCAATATCACTAAGCCTAAGCTTACACTATATCAATTTCCTTATAATGCTACCACTTGTCGCTATTACCTTATAGCTACTCAATTGTCCTCAGCAGGCTGATTTACCCCCAATCACAACCAGAGGGTGCTCTCAGACAGCCGCTTACTTATAGCATATCACACATTATATGCATAAGCGAGGAAAAAACAAATACACATGTTCTTATGAGAGACCGCAGATCGAGCAATTAGCACACTCCCACAAAAACCTGTGCATTTTCTTTTCCCTACTTATACAGGCTGTCCCAAAAGTGCATGGTAGTATATCCCAAATTAAACTACCCGATGGTGTGATCAATTTTTCAGGGACGGGTCCCATGTGGCTTAAATACGAACTCCCATATTGTGATACATTTTCAGAAAGACAATAGAATTAGAAGTAATTTGCAAAAAAAAAAAATTACACGTCTAGCGTGTTTGGTTTCAAAATGGTGGTCATTTGAAATTTCCAAGATTGTCTTTAACAAGGCGAATTATTTCTAAAAGTAGGCGAAAAGTTTCTAAAAAAACACCCTAGTTTTAGACACTCTTGGAAGTCATATCTCGGAAATTTCAAATGGCCGTCCTTTTTAAACCAAACACGCTAGGCGTGTAATTTTTTTTGGCAAAGTACTTCTAATTCTATTGTCTTTCTGAAAATGTATCATGAGATGGGGGTTCGTATTTATAAAACAAAAGTTGGACCCTCTGGGGGCCACATGGGACCCTCCCCTGAAAAATTGATCACACCATCAGGTCATCAGGTGGTATAATTTGGGATATAATACCATGCAAAATCTCCACATAAAGCCGTTCTAAAGATATTCAGGTGGTCTCGGACTTTTGGGACACGCTGATAATGTGTGATATGCTATAAGATAAGTAAGTATGCGGCTGTCAGCATTTCACTTCGTGTCAAGTTGTCATAGTGTTCACATCGTTCTAGCGTAGCTTTGGTCTGATGTGTCTTAAGTACCGATGTACTTATGTTATATTAATTATATAACTTAAGCTTCCCAACTTAAGTTATATTAATTAAAACTCAGAATGGATATTGTCAATTTCTTTATATTTTTTAATATCTTGCAATTCTTTGACCTATTTTTTTTAAATCAAAGTTTTTCACTTTATGTGTAAAGTTCTGTTTATAATAATGAGACATGGACCAAATGTTCTGGTGTAAAAATTGTAAATTATTTCATTTATATTTTATTCAGCTTTAAATAAATTGGTTTAACATTCACTTTTTGTTCTTCTTTAAAGTGATTGAATGAAATAAAATTAACGTTGTTTATTCACAAACCCATTCATTTCGTGCTTCATGCAATTAAGGTTGTCTATTTATATACCCGTTCATTTCGTGGTTCATAAAATTAAGGTTGTCTATTTATATACCCGTTCATTTCGTGCTTCATGCAATTAAGGTTGTCTATTTATATACCCGTTCATTTCGTGGTTCATAAAATTAAGGTTGTCTATTTATATACCCGTTCATTTCGTGGTTCAATAAAATTAAGGTTGTCTATTTATATACCCGTTCATTTCGTGGTTCATAAAATTAAGGTTGTCTATTTATATACCCGTTCA
>CM022880.1:343747-358477 GCA_012654025.1 Pachypsylla venusta | reverse complement strand
CTCTATCTTCTCACTGATGTTCGTAACTGCACGTGTCCATACCATCTCATTTGTCTCTCCTCTATCTTCTCACTGATGTTCGTAACTGCACGTGTCCATACCATCTCATTTGTCTCTCCTCTATCTTCTCACTGATGTTCGTAACTGCACGTGTCCATACCATCTCATTTGTCTCTCCTCTATCTTCTCACTGATGTTCGTAACTGCACGTGTCCATACCATCTCATTTGTCTCTCCTCTATCTTCTCACTGATGTTCGTAACTGCACGTGTCCATACCATCTCATTTGTCTCTTCTCTCTCTTCTCACTGATGTTCGTAACTGCACGTGTCCATACCATCTCATTTGTCTCTTCTCTCTCTTCTCACTGATTTTCGTAACTGCACGTGTCCATACCATCTCATTTGTCTCTTCTCTATCTTCTCACTGATTTTCGTGATTCCCAGACTGCCTCGTATATATTTACTTCGAATTTTGTCTCTCAAAGTCACGCCTGTCGACATTCGGAGCATTCGCATTTCCGCTCACTCGTCATTGCTTGTTCGTAATTTTTTGCCCGAAAACAACATCGTAATTATGCCTCAGTCACCCTATTCACTAGATTAAGCCCCCTGCAACTTTGAAGAAGAAGAAGAGAAGCAAAAACGAATTGCTCTATAAATTGGTTAAATTGGGATACTATGTCAAGTAAAACCATAATGAAGGTTGAAAATTACTATATCTTCACTTGACTAAAAAAGTGTCAAGTGAAGATATAGTAATTTTCAACCTTCATTAAATTGCTCTATAACCAATATATTTCCAAATGACACTAATGGCGGGTTAAAGAGTAAACACTACAATGTACACCCGCCTGAGTAAATATAGAATCCATTGGTTTGTTATGAAAATCAAACATAATATGCTTGTAAAATTTTAGGGTAAATGTTGACCAAGTATACATGTGACGCACGTCACATTTCATCTCTAGATACAAAATAATCAGAAACAAACCGTTTCCAAATTGGTTCTGGAGTTTCGCAAGAGAGGTAATCTTCAAGATCACTAATGTTTTTTGTTGTTGTCCTAGCTCGGCCCTCCCCCTAACTGCGGCAATGACCTAATAATACAGGGTATCTCATAAACTGAAGCGTAGCTCAATATTGTGATAATGGTTTCGAATTTCGAAAAAGTGTTTGTTTATTCCAAGCGGGAACATTTTTCTAGTGGTTTTTAAATTTTGTACGCACTTTCAAGGGAGGCATCAGAAGAATCAAAATTGAAATCTTAAATAGAAATCTTTTCGATAGATCTGAACTCTGAACGATAGATCAGTTTATTTTGAAGAAAGAAAATCCACCTATCTGCCAATGTCGAGAGAACCTAACAATTAAACATCTCCTCTTATCATGCGTTCTGTACTCCACTATACGTGATCGTATTTTTCCACCTAATGAAAAAAACCTGTGCCAGCCATGCTCCAAGATTCCAACGAACATATCCAGAGGGTATTCCGGTTTATCGTGGAAGCCCAAATCATTGGATTTTAGTTTTAGAAAGAATTTTTTTTACAGTCATGGGTGTGATGGTGGAATATTGGATGTTTAGGTGTTTCCCATCGTACTTATGACCAATGTAGATAATAATAATAACAACAACTGGGCAACCATATTTCCCCTTTCCCTTTTCCCATCCCGCCAATTGCCTAAGATGCTGATTGGAATTAGTTTGAGAAGGTCCAGAATTAAGGGTGAACTTTCTTTTACACAGTTAAAACTCTGCGCTTCTTTAAATTAATGTTTCAAGCTTGGTTTCCTAAAAATCCAATTTATGTGTTCCCAACGAGTATTATCAATTGGGGGAAAAAAAAAGAAAAAAAAAATGTCCTTGTTTCATCTCTGAGCTCAGCTCATATATTTACGTTTCAAAATACCTACCTAGATTGTGTTGTTTTACTATAATAAAAGTAAATCGCAACACTTGTTTTTATTATATGAAAACAACTAGAAGATTGTTACACAAAATAATTTGCAATAAATGTTGCACAATTTTTAAACGAGTCCAAGGTTGAACAATATGTGACATTAATGCAGTTGAGTAAAGCTAAAAACCAGTTGTAATTATTCAGTCAAGGGTCATTGATTGACGTACTTCGTAAATGTTTGTCTCCATTTACTTGTATGAAAAAAAAAAATACTTGAGTTCTTTTGAAAGCTAAAAACCAGTTGTAGTTATTCAGTCAAGGGTCATTGATCGACGTACTTCGTAAATGTTTGTCTCCATTTATTTGCATGAAAAAAAACAAACACTTGAGATCTTTTACAAGTTAAAAACCAGTTGTAGTTATTCAGTCAAGGGTCATTGATCGACGTACTTTGTAGATGTTTGTCTCCATTTACTTGCATGAAAAAAAATACTTGAGATCAATTAAAAGCTAAAAATCAGTTGTAGTTATTTAGTCAAGGGTCATTGATTGACGTACTTTGTAGATGTTGGTCTCCATTTACTTGCATGAAAAAAAAATACTTGAGATCAATTAAAAGCTAAAAACCAGTTGTAGTTATTNTGACCTCTGTCCATATTTCTCGTTATTCTGTTTTTCGGTAAATATGTATTTTAGGGTAACTTTTCAAAAATGGTCGAAAAAAAGAGAGGCATGGCGGTTAAAACATTTCCTTACCTCTCTAATTGTGTTAAGGGAGCCGTAACAGACCTTGGCTTAAAAAATTGAGAGGTTAGGAAACGTTTTTACGGCCATGCCTCTCTTTTTTTTCGACCATTTTTGAAAAGTTACCCTAAACTACATATTCACCTGCTTTTCTTTTCTATATTCATTACTTCTTTGATGTCAGCCATTCATTTCCTTCTTTGTTGTCCACGACTTCTCTTTTATTTCCGTTACTTTCCCTTATATGAGGAAGGAATTTTTTATCTGTGTTAAAGCTAATGCTTTGTCACAATGCACTTTCCCATGTTATTACAGAGTGTCTACCAGACTGGAAATTCTGGAAAACCTGGAATTGTCAGGGAATTTTAGGAGACTGGAAAATGTCAGGGAAAAGTCAGGGAATTTAGGAAAAAACGCCAAAAGTCAGGGAATTCTTCAAATTGAGTTTTTTTTTTTTTTNCTGCGGCGCTTATTATCGTTTTCCTCTAAAATTTTGGTATACATGTTTAGGGTATGAAGGAAATTTGCTGTATAGTTTTTGGGGTCCCTGGGCCCCAATATTGTGTTTTTTGAAGTCAGATGGGGAGTCAGATTGAAAAAGTACACTGGAAAAGTCAGGGAATTTCACTTTGACGATTTGGTAGACACCCTGTATTACTAAATTTGTTGTCTTCGCTTGGATTCGAACCAACAGCCTCCTGGTTACGAATCCGTCATTCTTACCGCTCAGTTGGTACTGAGGCTACTTTCCCACATATGAGAACCACTGGGAAAAAAGTTTCTCCTTTGGATTAAATACGATTTTCGAAATTAAAAACCGTTCTTAATATATTGAGATCCCCTAAGTGTTTTTTTAGACGCCCCGAAGAACTGATGATTTGAGCACCCCTGACTTAAAATTTAAAGGGTACGCCTGATTGAGTGTGTTTTGTGTACGTGTGGAAATGTGAATTGCAACTTCAAAGGAGGCTCCTTTACTCGAGCACATTTCCAAAGCGTAGGAGTACCTAATTGTTTTTATTTAATTTTCAGGTCACTATGGTAAAAACAGTTTCCCATATTTGTTGTATTGGGGCTGGCTATGTGGGAGGACCTACGTGTAGTGTGATAGCTCTTAAATGTCCAAATATAACAGTGACTGTAGTTGACAAAAGTGAAGAACGAATCAAACAATGGAACTCAGAAAAATTGCCCATTTATGAAGTAAGTATTGTGTAAGAAAGTGGAGAAAATAAATCAAAATAATATAACAGTGGCTGTAGTTGACAAGAGTGAAGAGCGAATCAAACAATGGAACTCAGAAAAATTGCCCTTCTATGAGGTAAGTATTGTGTAAGATAGTTGAGATCAAAATAAATATAAAATATACTTTTGAAGTGGAAAATTGAACAACTCCCTCACACACATACACATGCTCTCTACTCAAGGCACACTCCAATACCTCATAAGATTATTTCTCCGATGATGTTCTCAGGAGAGGACGAAACTAGTTAGTTCTTTAACATCTTTAATATTTTTTAGTCAAGTGAAGATATAGTAATTTTTAACATTTTTCATTAAGTGAACAACTATGAAGAAGAAAAGTTTATTAACTCGGAAATGATTGTAGGTCACAACCGATAGCAGAGATGAGAAGGAAATACCTATCAATAAAAAAAAAATGAAGTCTACGATGTCAGTCTGCTATATTACAAACAGCTTCACCAAATTATATCGGGATTATAAAAAAAATGAAGTCTACGATGTCTGTCTGCTATATTACAAACAGCTTCACCAAGTTATATCGGGATTATAAAAAAAAATGAAGTCTACGATGTCTGTCTGCTATATTACAAAAAACTTCACCAAGTTATATCGGGATTATATTGCCATTAATCTACGCATTCTACCAAGAATGCCATCATTCTTGGTCAAGTTTACAAACTGAAGGCCAAATGAAATCATCATCGTCTTGTAGAATGAGATCATAGTGCAGTAATAAAATAATGTGAGAAGGCTTTGGTAGGCAAAATTCAGTGTTCGGAAATGTATTTACGTCCTTCGAAAGAATTCCGAACTGATACGAAGACAACTGCACCCTTAGGTGGTGTTAGATCACGTCAATGGGAGGCCAGTCTTGGTCACCATTCCGCGAGAGAATGCAGCCTGTATTTTTTTCTTAACAATGTTAGGGTGTCTCGTCGTTGGTAGCGCCATCCTGTTGGAATCACTGACTTTTTTTGGGTCACGTCAAAGCTCGGGTGTACATATGGATAGAGGGACTTAAAAAGAATACTTCCAAGATACCCTAGTCCATGTCAGTCGTAAAAGGCGACCAAAGGAAAGGTCGGAAACTATATCCTTTCCATTACTCATGCAGAAAGCAAAGAGAAGCTACTGCATTATAACCTTCCTATGTCCCCTATGGATAGGGGGACTTAAAAAGAATACTTCCAAGGCACCCAAGTCCATGCCAGTCGTAAAAGGTGACCAAAGGAAAGGTCGGAAACTATATCCTTTCCATTACTCATGCAGAAAGCAAGGACAAGCTACTGCATTTATAACCTTCCTATGTCCCCTATGGATAGGGGGACTTGAAAAGAATACGTCCAAGGCACCCAAGTCCATGCCAGTCGTAAAAGGCGACTAAGGGCAGGATCGAAATCAATATCCATTCCCATGCAGAAAGCGAGGAGAAGCTACTACATTATCCTCTTACGGATCAACAACTCATGGCGAGTTGTTGCAAACCTGCCCCGCGGCTGTTAACCTATGATGCTCTGGGGCCATTACCCGGCCTTCGTCCTCACGATGGCCGATTTTTCCCTTGGCTCCTCTCCGGTAAGAATTGGAACACATACCATTAGAGTTTCAGCCAAAACCCTTCGAAACTTTTACGGTAATCTTATTATTACCTATTTCCAAACAAAATCACCCCTGAAATTAGAACAAACAGCTGATTTGGGGAGGAAATCCGCTACAACAACAAGGTCATGCAAATTAACTGATTTGGGTTTATTTTTATTTTTTAATACACTTTATTGACAAATTAAATAATTGAACTGACTACGTTTTCACTTGACTAAAAAAATTTATTTGCAAATTTTACAATAGTAGTATACACAAATGTACACCTGTACACATAAAGAAGAAAAGAATTTAATTTACATTATAAAATTTACAATTGAGTTGCTGGAGACATCCTCAGAACAACTAGTTAATAGTAAAAAATAAACAAAAAGAAAGGAAAACAAAAACCATGCGCGCGATTAGGCCGCGTTTACAAAATTTAGAAAATCAGAAAGGCTGCGTTTACATAAGTTCAATACCCGAAAACACTTTATTGAATTAACTTCAAACAAGAAAGAGACATAGAAAGAAGAGGATAGAAAGGGTGAGAGAAAAAGGAAAGAAAGAAGAGAGAGAGAGAGAGAGAAAAGTGTGGCCATTGTCTATGACACGTTGAATACACCAGTTCCGGTTAGATCACTCAAGTTAGGTCAATGTGGGTACCTAGTTTGTAAGTTTCCAGCGAATCGAGGGTAAAATCGTCGCCTCGAATGAGACGTTGAGCAAAAAAAAAAAAACACTAGTGTAAACCGATTTTAATGAAAATTGGCATGCATGTCGCAATTGGGGTTAAGTGGGTCCCACAAGTTTGACTTTAAGTCACTTAAAACAGGTTCCGTACTAGAAAAACCATGAAAATAATAACCCTATGTGGTATGTTGGCAGGTAACCGTTGATTTTTTTTTTCATTTTCTCTAATACGTTAATGTTTGTGTTTATTTTTCAGCCTGGACTGGATGCGGTGGTCAAGAAAACTCGAGGTTTTAATTTGTTTTTCTCCACAGATATTGAAAGTGCAATTCATAAAGCCGAACTAATATTTATTTCAGTGAACACTCCCACTAAAACTTTTGGCAATGGCAAGGTAAGATAAACTATAAGCAGCCTCCCTGGCTTAGTGGGTATCACACTAGATTTGTACGCGGGAGACCCGGGTTCGAATCCTGGTGGAACTAGATTTTTTTCGGTCTGCGTTAACACAAATATTTACATTTTACAACATGATCACAAATGGAACAAAAGTCATTTCTGAACTCTGTGTGTTCTTGAGAAGTGTCTCAGTAGATTGCAATTTATATCTTCGCGTACTTAGAGAGCGAGTCATTTTAAGTAGAACAGTTCAAGTCAATTACCTTGGAGCCTGTTGCTGATACAAAAAAAAAATATACTGACTGAGGAGGACATGTTATGATTGTTATGATAACCTCAGTAAATCCTTTGGGATTAACTTTCCGAGTTATGGTAACCCCAGTGAATCCTTTAGGGTTAACCTTCCGATTTATGATAACCTCAGTAAATTCTTTAGGGTTAACCTTCCGAGTTATGATAACCTCAGTAAATCCTTTGGGGTTAACTTTCCGAGTTATGATAACCTCAGTGAATCCTTTAGGGTTAACCTTCCGAGTTATGATGACCTCAGTAAATCCTTTAGGGTTAAACTTCCGAGTTATGCTAACCTCAGTAAATCCTTTAGGATTAACCTTCCGAATTATGATAACCTCAGTAAATCCTTTAGGGTTAACCTTCCGAGTTATGCTAACCTCAGTAAATAGTTCAGGGTTAACCTGCCGAGTTATGATAACCACAGTAAATCCTTTAGGATTAACCTTCCGAATTATGATAACCTCAGTAAATCCTTTAGGGTTAACCTTCCGAGTTATGGTAACCTCAGTAAATAGTTCAGGGTTAACCTTCTGAGTTATGCTAACCTCAGTAAATCCTTTAGGATTAACCTTCCGAATTATGATAACCTCAGTAAATCCTTTAGGGTTAACCTTCCGATTTATGCTAACCTCAATAAATAGTTCAGGGTTAACCTTCTGAGTTATGATAACCTCAGTAAATCCTTTAGGATTAACCTTCCGAATTATGATAACCTCAGTAAATCCTTTAGGGTTAACCTTCCGAGTTATGCTAACCTCAGTAAATAGTTCAGGGTTAACCTTCTGAGTTATGCTACTCAGTAAATAGTTCAGGGTTAACCTTCTGAGTTATGCTAACCTCAGTAAATCCTTTAGGATTAACCTTCCGAATTATGATAACCTCAGTAAATCCTTTAGGGTTAACCTTCCGAGTTATGCTAACCTCAGTAAATAGTTCAGGGTTAACCTTCTGAGTTATGATAACATAAAAATCGTACGGAACCTTCTACATGCACGTATAACATTTCAAGCGCCTCATCTTGTCCCATAATAAGAACGCTAATTTACCTAACTTGTACATATTTCTCGTTTTTATTTCAGGGTAGAGCTGCAGATTTAAAATACGTTGAATCAGCTGCCCGAATGATTGCAGAAATTGCATGCGAAAATAAAATAGTTGTTGAAAAAAGTACAGTGCCCGTCAGGGCGGCCGAAAGTATTATGAATGTTCTCAAGGCCAACCACAAGAGTGACGTCCAGTTTCAAGTGAGTTCATAGATAGATAGAACCAGGGCCGTACTCAAGATTTTTTTCGGGGGGGGGGGTCAAGTCATTATTGAATTCCAACTATTAGAGATAAGAAACTTTTCACAATCTTTAGCATGTTCGTAATCTATATTTCTTGTGAACTTTAGTAAATCATTCATAGATAAAAATTTCCGAAATAGATACATCCCAGTTAATAAATATATTGATTAGGAGATTGATTGACTCACTCAATAAGAGTTACAGTTTGATTTATAATCAAAGAGGTTGACTCAAAGATTACTTCTATAGAAACTTGAAATTTTTGAACATAGATTCCACTCAGAAATAAATCATACAATGCAGTTTGAATAAGAAGGAGCAGGGACGTACCCAAGATTTTTTCGGGGGGGAGGGGGGGGGCGAAGGATTGACAACCAGCCCCAGGACTAACACCTGAAAATGATTATCATGGAAGGTGATGTTGTTTTTGTTGTTGCTGCCGTTGTTGTTGATGTTGTTGCTGCTGTTATTTTTGTTGATGTTGTTATTACTTTCTCTTCCATAGAAGATAAAGTATTGTATTCGTGCAGTGGCTACAGTTCTGCCCGGAGTCCATGACCATAGACTCTTGACCTTAAACTGACACCTAAGGCCCGATCCTACCACGACGAGTTTTCAGGGAGTTTCTTTCTAACATTGTGTCAGCCTGTGTTAATACAATACCCTGACCCGAGTGTTTCAAAACTCGGCTTTTGGTAGGACCGGAATAAAGGTAGTAATGAAAGAGGGATTCCATAGCATTAGATTAGAATAAAGAAATTGAGAAAGCAACAATATTAAAAACATCTCTAGCAGATGGGCCTTGTTTTGAAAATCACGAGATTTTTTAAAAAATTGCGGAATGCAGTGTTGGAGCGAAGTTTGAGCATACTTTCATTTGAATAAAATAGAAAATTTTCTTAGCTTCTGCTGTATTGTTAAAGAGAAGCTTGGCTCCCTCTGCCAAACCTAATAAACCTTAGCAAAACTTGATCCCAAGTATCAGTAAAGCAGAGACATTGAGTCACTGCCGAACTAAGATAGGGAAGTACTGTACGACGTCATCTCGAACATGGCAAGGAACATAAACAAGAGAAATCATATTGCCAGAGATGAAAGTCGACAGCAGTATAAAGTCTTAGTAGATTTCCTAAGAGGGGATAAGATCTAGACATAGGAAGTGCAAAAACTCCGAACGACAAAGACCAGCGCCTGTTTCACCACAATTATAAGAGCTGATCAAGTGTTACATCAAACTTCCTTCCACTGTAACAGACAAAGGTCCTCTTAAAGACATCTCAGTCATCTCTCAACTCTCTCACACAACATCTTAAAAGTCTCTCACAGTATTTGAAAGTAAATTGGCTTTAAATTGAAGAACGATTCAAAAATTTTCTCTATGCTTTCAGTCAAAAATAATAGACATTTTAAGCCGTCATCTTATCTCTGACGGTTGTTTTTAAAAAAACTGACGTTCAAAAGCCGGTCTGACCTTGACAACGGTAATGCTATAGAATCGTTAAATTCTTATTTTCTTATATCGATGGGTATAAATCTCTAGGCCGCTCCAAAATTTTAAATAAATTGTGGCAGTATTTTGATATTTGAAATTCAATAAACGTGAGATATTGTTACCTCCTCATTTTTAATTCAACGAGAGAAATTCTCAATTAGTTATTTCCATGTTTTTTTTTCAGATTCTTTCAAATCCAGAATTCTTGTCTGAAGGGACAGCTATTGAAGATCTCTTACATGCTGACAGAATACTCATTGGTGGCGAAGACTCTCCGGAAGGATTTGATGCAATCGAAAGTCTATGTTGGGTATACGAACATTGGATTCCAAGAAAAAACATTTTAACTACAAACACCTGGTCATCCGAATTGTCCAAATTAGCTGCCAATGCATTTCTTGCTCAAAGAATCTCCAGTATTAATTCTTTATCTGCCGTATGTGAAGCCACAGGAGCTGATGTATCCGAAGTGGCCAAAGCTGTTGGGTTAGATTCAAGAATAGGACCGAAATTTTTACAAGCTTCAATAGGTAAGTAACACAGGAGCTGATGTATAAGAAGTGGCAAAAGCCGTTGGGTTAGATTCAAGAATAGGACCGAAATATTTTTACAAGCTTCAATAGGTAAGTAACACAGGAGCTGATGTATCCGAAGTGGCAAAAGCCGTTGGGTTAGATTCAAGAATAGGACCGAAATTTTTACAAGCTTCAATAGGTAAGCAACACAGGAGCTGATGTATCTGAAGTGGCAAAAGCCGTTGGGCTAGATTCAAGAATAGGACCGAAATTTTTACAAGCTTTAATAGGTAAGTAACACAGGAGCTGATGTATCTGAAGTGGCAAAAGCTGTTCGGTCAGGACCGAAATTTTTACAAGCTTCAATAGGTACGTAACACAGGAGCTGATGTATCCGAAGTGGCAAAAGCTGTTCGATCCTATTCAAGAATAGGACCGAAATTTTTACAAACTTTGATAGGTAAGTAAACACGAATTGTTCATCAACTTTGTTTTCTGCATAGGTTCGGGGGTTATATTTATTGGTAGGTATTCTGGCTATAAATCCTTTTGTCACTGCGACGCTAATTATACAATATTGACACAGAATTTCTGGGCCCCAGAAAGGCGACTAAAGGAAGGGTCGGAAACGATATCCTTTCCATTACCCATGTAGTAAGCTAGGAGAAGCTACTGCATTATAACCTTCCTATGTCCCCTATGGATAGGGGGACTTAAAAACAATACTTCCAAGGCACTAATACTTCCAGCTGTTGCAAACCAGCCCCACGGCTGTTAACCTATGATGATGAGATTTAAAAATTACTATCAAAAAAGGTTGTGTGGACTAATTTTTGGTTTATTGTTTTCAATAATTAACCTTTACCCCCTCAAATATTTTGCATTTCAAAGTGCTCTTAAGTCGTAGGTGGCATTTTATATTCACCGATTTTGTGGAATTTTTGTATGTTTTTGGTTATTTTAGTTCAAACCCCTTTAGAATACTTGTTATAGTGTGCCAGTGAAACTGAACTTCTAGGGCTATTAAGTTCCCAGATAGGACTTACATATCCAATTTTATTAAAAATTAGATAACTTTAAGTGTCCCAGTAGAGCTGCATTAATGTCACATGTTCAACCTTGGACTAAATGCATTTATGCAATTTTATTGCAAAATTTAAACCTTGTGTTCTAAACTTTTTGTTTTTACTATGGTAAAAATAAGTTTTTTGCTCCTTGAAACGTTAAATATCAAATTTTAATGCTTTCCAAAAGTTCCTTATTAGCATTATTTTTGTTTCAGGTTTTGGAGGTAGCTGTTTTCAGAAAGATATACTCAATTTGGTTTATATTTGCGAGTGCTTGAATCTCCCAGAAGTTGCGAACTATTGGCAACAGGTAATTTTCGAAGCTGTAGATCAGAACCTTCGTATTGAGAATATAACATTTTTTTTTTGGGGGGGNGGTACAATTTTATCTTAAAAAACTCTCCCCATTCAACAAATGGGACTGTACTCCAAGGTCTCATTTGGAATTAAAAAAAAGTACGCCGAAACTTTTAAGTTACCTACATGGGTCCCGTACTAAAAAAGTCGTTCACTCATGGCGTATCCCAAGACGTCTGCCCTAGCTAGGATGATTTTGGCTCATATTGAGGAAAAATAAAATGTTTTATTTTAGAACATTATTTTTATTTAATTAATACTTCAAAAAAATCGGGTATCGAATTTTAACTTCTCTAGGTGATACTTCTAAATTTCAGTTTTTTCGTCCATTGTCAGTAGGATATCTCCTACTAGTTGGTCTGTATAAATGTACCGCTAAAACTTTTCTTTTTTTTTTTTTTTTTTTTTTTTTTTNTTTTTTTTTTTTTTTTTTTTTTGCTATAACTCATTTCCATATGAGCTTTGGTTACTTTTTCTATTTCGTACCTTCTTAGACATTCTTAGAGGAATATGTGTTCCAATTTCCAAGTTTCTACGTTTATTCATTGTGGTGCTACGTTGATTATGAGTCAAAGATTTAAATCAGTCAGTCAGTTAGTCAGTATACCAACTTAGCTTTGTGATTTACAAGTATACATGGAGACTTACTGAAACCTAACTATATACCTTCCACCGTTCCAGAGACAAAGCCCAGTACACATTTTTTTTATAATAAGGGAAACTTAATAACTAAAACTACATTTAGAGTCTACCTTCCACCTTTCCAGAGACAAAGCCCAGTATATATTTTTTTATAATAAGGGAAACTTAATAACTAAAACTACATTTGTTTATACTAAAACTACATTTAGTGACAAACTAAGTAAAAAGGTTTCGATGTTAGATATCAACTGGCATTTACCAGAGAAGATTTTTATTGATAAAAGGCCTTTATTTGAAATATCCGCATGCTTTATCAAACTGTATCTCACAGTATAAAGGTCAGAGTGTTACCTCTTTATCAAATTAATAGGATTTTCCTAAATTTCATAAAAAATGAATACAAGTTCGATAGATTATTTTTGTGAAGGTTGAAAATTACTATATCTTCACTTGATTAAAAAAGTAGTCAAGTGAAGATATAGTAATTTTCAACGTTCATTATGGTTTTACTTGACATAGTATCCCAATTTAACCAACTGATCATTTTATTTTTGTATTTCTTATTTTTCAGGTCATTGATCTTAACGAATATCAGAAAACAAGATTTTCAGAAAAAATCATTTCCTCTTTATTTAATACAGTATCCGATAAAAACATTGCCATTTTAGGATTCGCATTTAAGAAAGATACTGGTGATACTCGAGAATCTCCGGCCATTCATGTTTGTAGAACACTTCTCTATGAAGGTGCTAAGCTTAAAATTTACGATCCAAAAGCGGAAGTGGATCAAATCTTGCAAGACTTATGTCAAGAAGGACTTCAATTGAATCAAAACTCAGTTAGCATCTGTCAAGACCCATATGACACTGTAAGACAAACACATGCTGTTGTAATATGTACTGAATGGGACGAATTTGTTGTAAGTATTTTTTGTTATTGATCGCGACCTCTAAAAGTGCGTTCTTTGAAATCACATGTTCTATGGGTCGAACAATTGCTCCAAACATTTTTGTATGCAAAGTTATGGTAGTTCTGATTTTGGTTTATTATTTTCAATAATGAACCTTTGGAATAATCACGAAAAAAAAATATATATATATATANTCCCATTACATCGCGTGCATTCCCATACCTGCCCACAATGTCATTGCTGGCTTCCAGTGCAGGATAATTGACCATTATCCCATTACATCGCGTACATTCCCATACCTGCCCACAATGTCATTGCTGGCTTCCAGTGCAGGACCATTTTCCCATTACATCGCGTGCTTTCCCATACCTGCCCACAATGTCATTGCTGGCTTCCAGTGCGGAATAATTTACCATTATCCCATTACATCGCGTGCATTCCCATACCTGCCCACAATGTCATTGCTGGCTTCCAGTGCAGGACCATTTTCCCATTACATCGCGTGCTTTCCCATACTTGCCCACAATGTCATTGCTGGCTTCCAGTGCAGGACAGGAGGCAAAAGGATTTTTTCTAAACAAGGTGGTATGTTATTTTAAAAATCAAAATCGTTTTCCAACGGAAGTTCACGACCCCAAAGTTACGATTTTGTGCAACCATTTCCGAACGGTGATTTGAGATAAAATGAAATTGGGAGGTTTATACCAAAAACTGTTGGATACTTCACTCTTGGGAAGATTTGACTGGTTTATTTCCAACAGGATTTGACTTATTATTTTGATAGTCCTAGCATAACGAATAGAACAGAAAGTGGGGAAACTCTCTGAATTTAACCCATGATGCGGTGTGGCAGTGAAACTCTACCGCTAGTGATATCAAACTGTATGCATAACGAATAGAACAGAAAGTGGGGAAACTCTCTGAATTTAACCCATGATGCGGTTTTCGTACTGATACTGGTCAACGTATCTTTATCACTCGACTTGCTATCACTGAACGCTCTTTGTCTTACCATTCGTACTGATATTGGTCAACGTATCTTTATCACTCGACTTGCTATCACTGAACGATCGTTGTCTTGTACCACTCAAACAAACACTGTCTGTTAATTGAAGAATTTCATCAACTGAGCTATGCCTTCGCGGAGACCCATCTGGACCTGAAAAGGAAAATTAACAAGAGAGTTTAATATGAGGAGCAAGCCCCGAAGGACGCAGGCTGTTCACATATTCTGCGCTTATTTTTTTAACTGCGTTTATTTTTTTATTCTAGTTTAATCTTAGCCCCGAAGGACGCAGGCTATTCACATATTCTGCGTTATTTTTTTAACTCTTTTTTTAACTGCGTTTATTTTTTTATTCTGCGTTTAATCTTAGCCCCGAAGGACACAGGCTGTTCACATATTCTGCGTTTATTTTTTTAACTCTTTTTTTTTTAACTGCGTTTATATTTTTAACTCTTTTTTTTAACTGCGTTTATTTTTTTATTCTGCGTTTAATCTTAGCCCCGAAGGACGCAGGCTGTTCACATATTCTGCGTTTATTTTTTTAACTCTTTTTTTTTAACTGCGTTTATTTTTTTAACTCTTTTTTTTAACTGCGT
>CM022880.1:316668-329114 GCA_012654025.1 Pachypsylla venusta | reverse complement strand
TTCCCCCCCCAGTTTGGGAACCCATGCTCTAAATCGTCTGTCGGAGCCTGACTTACGTTTGTGCATTTGAATGTGAGGTGGACACCATTTGAGGAAAATCAATCACCACTGGCTTTTCGTCTTCAGTTAACATAAGATTGAATTCGTTAAAATCACCATGGATGACTCCGTGGTTTGCAAATCTGACAATGAGATTCATGAGTTCATCGTAAAGACCTTCGACATCATTGACCTCACTGATCCGAGACCTGTGGAAGTGAAATCATTGCATTGAGAATATAAAAAGAAATACGTCTGCTTTACAAAAGGTCAGCCTCATTGGGCGGATCGAAGCGTAGCCTTATACTCCCTACAAAATGCAAACTTTTGTGACATTACTACTCCTCCCGATTGTCACCAAATTTTTTTCCAACATTCTGCATATACCCAAGGGTGCATCTATCAATTTTCAGAAAGATACATATTTTGAAATCGGTGATTTTTTGTCCGATTTTAGAATTTTTTTACCAAATTCAGCAATAAAAAAATTGGACAAAAAATGTATAACTACTAGATATACCATTCACTTATGGAGAGAGAGAAAAAAAAACATTCTGAAAAATGTAGATAAGTTTCAGATGGTTCCATATCAATTTTATCATTAACTTTTAAATAAATAAAAACAAAACACTTACCAAAAACACTATTTATAATTATTTAACTAGTTTCGAATCATTCGATTCATCATCAGATTCGACTCGACTAGACTGATGATGAATCGAATGATTCGAAACTAGTTAAATAATTATAAATAGTGTTTTTGTTTTTATTTATTTAAAAGTTAATACTTTTAACACTTATAATTAACATGTTATTCAAAGATTTAAATTTTATCATTCTTCAGCGCTTTCGTCTGCACTGCATTTATATATCTTAGAATTGGCTGATCTAAATTCGGACGATAGTTGAGGCAACTTCATATAAATTTCATTAAATTATTTTACTATAACAGGTAATGGGTTGGTGGTGTAGTGGTAAGACGCTCTGACTGGTAAACAGTAGGGCGTGGGTTCAAATTTGAGATATTTACCACTATTGGAGGACATGGAAGGAGCCGGGATTATCAACATCTAGTCCGGCGGCCTCAGA
The DNA here is from genome assembly GCA_012654025.1 of Pachypsylla venusta. Lineage (NCBI taxonomy): Eukaryota > Metazoa > Arthropoda > Insecta > Hemiptera > Aphalaridae > Pachypsylla > Pachypsylla venusta. Next base: position 327,986 of record CM022880.1, on the reverse strand, counting down.
GTAGCATAATATGCTACCCAACCCTTCCACCACCATCACTTTCAGTGGTGGACACGGAAAATAAGTAAGTACTTTAACAGGTGAAATTATTGAAAATATGATTTCAAATTTACGTAGTTACTTTTTATAAAATATTTATTACATCATTCAAAATCTCTTTGGGGACGAAATTGTATTCACAACAAAAGTCATTGAGATTTTGTAAAAAGTTATTTTTTCCGGAAATAAAAATGATTTAAATAAGCTAAGAAACATTATAAAACAAAATTGAGCTTTTGATATATGATGTATTGAATTTACCATTCCCGAAAAGTTCAGAGTGTTTCGGAACTCTTGGTGTCGACCACCAAGATGTCCTAGAGTTCCTAGACTGACAAAGATTTTATTAGGAGCGGCCAATTTTAAGATGTTATGTTTGGGTATCATTTCTCTCGATATAAATTTAAGATAATAAGGGTGGATCATTAAATGGCCTTAACACAGAGTACTCACAAAGGGTCTCCTTGCACTAGTTCCATGACAACACAATGTCGATTAATATCAACGGGTTTGGGTACAGGAAAATCACGTTCATAAAGAGCACTCATGTAAGCAAATTCTTTAGTTGCTGATATTCTCGACAAATACAACCATCCCGCCTTGTTTCTGTGGGCGTGATAGTCCCGTTTTTCTTTTAAATTTCGAAAACAAGTACGCCCCAATCTGTAAACAAAATATGATATTTTCTTCTTTAGTATATATGTAAATGTAAATATTTTTATTGAATTAATTTCAAACAAGAAAGAGACATAGAAAGAAGAGGATAGAAAGGGTGAGAGAAAAAAAAGAAAAGAAAAGAGAAAGAGAAAAAAGTTAATACAATTTATCATACATCACTTTTCTCTAAGCTAATAATTAGCTTCTAAGGAAAAACAAATTACATATCTCACTTCCAAGTTCTGATCAATGTCACAAAGGTATAATTTGTTATAGATTAAGAAAATTAATTGTAAATTATACCTTAATAAATAAATAAAAATAATAATTCAATATTAATTACAATTTAACAAATTTAATAAATATCTGTTGATAGATGAGGCGGATCCGTTGTTGATAATATAACTGTAATATTGATATTGGAAAACAATGAAATTTTGTTTTCTCAAGTCATAAATAACAGAATTTTTTCTCTCTGTATTCTTCTTTAAAAAAATATTTTAATATCAACAAATACTTATGCAGATTTACAACATTCAAAATTTTATCTTTACAAATAATATCTATTCGGAAAATATTGTTAATGTGACTTTCTTGGACAGATAAAACAGATTTTAATAAATTTTTCAATTCAAAACCAAATGCTGTCAGTCCATATGGCAGTAATGATTCAAATAAAGCTTTGTATAAAACCCACATAATTATTTGCGGGATTGCGAAGCGAATATGCTTTAAACGACAGGACGACAAAGCCCTCAGTTTAGAAGTCATAACTTCAATGTTCCAACTTTGTACAATCGCAAACAAGCTCACATTTACGGGTGTACAGACATAATCTGGTGTGACATTTTATATTAGCATGTTTTAATGGCAATTTTTTATGAGGACTTTTTATGAGCAAAAGTTTGGTTTTTAACTTGGTTAAATTGGCATACTATGTCAAGTAAAACCAAAATGAAGGTTGAAAATTACTATATCTTCACAGTTTGGTTTTAGAAAAATCCATAAATATCTCATTGTTGTAGAACCGTTTTTGAATCAAAACAAGATCATTTTGCAAATTCTTAATTGCTAAGCCTAGGTTTTCATTTACTGACCAAATCGTCGGCAAATTGGTAAGCATTGCAAATAACAAATGAGATTTAAAAACTGCATATCAGCAGCATAAGCATTGTAAAAACCATCACTTAATATAGATCCCTGGACCAACCCATACTGAACATTAATCTTTGAGCTTGTAAAATTACCTATTTTTATTACTTGAAATATGTCTTTCAGATATTTTTTAATTAAATTTTATAACTTGTGTCGTATAGGTACATTTTTCGATTTTTTCAATAAAATAGAATGATCCAATGTGGCAAAGGACTCAAAGGCTAAATCAATAAATATGACTATTACAAATTTTTTACAATCTAAACCTTCATTTACTTTAATTACAATGTCATCCAACAAGGATCCGGTACTTCTGTTGAACCGAAAACCGTGTTGAAAGTTGGGAATAACATTGGAACTTTCAATAAAAGATTGAACTTTATTATAAATTATTTTTTCTAAGATTTTAGAGAATGCAGGAACATTTCCAATGGGTCTATAATTTTTTATTTCGTTTTTGGGACCCCTTTTGAGAAGTGGAGTCACTGTGGATATTTTCATATCAGCTGGAATATCTCCTGTTTTTAGTATTATATTATAAAATTTTAAAAGAAGGAAACGAAATGTTTCATTATTATTTGTAAAATCCAAAATCCGAATTCTATCGATGCCAGGACCAGTACATATAAGTTTAGATATAGCTTTTGTAATATCATCTAGTGTAAAAGGGCTCTGGATGAAGTTATCATTTTCTGCAAATAAACATACATTGCCTTCTCAGTGTGTTCTAGTTTAAGAAATTTGGGATTTTTTTTANCATTTTTTTTTTTTTTTTTTAATATAATAATAATTTTTACTTATTTTTCATTATTTCTTACATATACAGAGATAAAAAAATTCAAAAGTAATTTTTATGGAATGAATTGCTGCCTTTCTTCTTTTTTTTTATGTAACAACAACTTATGATTTAATATGCTAATTTATTCTCACCTGTGCAATTTTAATACCAAAGCTTTGCTATCACAGTCTTCGACAACATAAATGTTAGATTCTTTACCAACGCCAATTTGATTTCCAAAGGAAGATATCACATTACGAGAACTTAATGTTTTCAAAGCCAGATAGTCATAACCTTGATTAGTCAGTCTGTAGCCATCATCTGAAAAGAAAAGATAATTAGTCACCTCCAAGTAATTTGAGACTAAATGGAAAAATCTGAAATGTAATTAACGAGAAACATTAGAAAACAGAAGGTATGAAAAAATGCAAGTCATCCTGACACTATTTATTACTAGTTCCCTGAACTGCAGAATTCACTCGTTAAAATGACCACCACAGGGCCTTTGGTGATCTGGCCCAAAAACTAATCTTCAGATTATATTAACATTATAATTGTCCATCAAAATCGAAAATTTTGTGTGAGTTCTATGTTTCTATGACCATGTTAAATTAAAATCGGACAATGCGTTTGAAAGTTATGGTGGAGCGAACTGATAACAAAACGTTTAAAAAAATCGTGGAGTTAAAACTAGACTTGAATGTCACATGTCTTCATACTCTGAAATACGCATGAGAGTCAAGATACTTACAATGTTTTCCTCTTTCATAACTCAGCAATTTATGTTTGCACAACTCCTTTAGGATTTTATGTACTCCTCCATGTTTGAGATTGGCAATAGATGCGGCAAGTGCTCCTGGTACTAACTCGTGATTTTTCATACCCATTTCAATCTAAACAAAAATATGTTAAGAAAAATATAATATTGTCTTTTATGGGAAAAAAAAAACGTGAAGATGATCAAAGTAATAAGTCCTGCCATGTATTGAAAGTAACAGCGACAACGTTACCTCTCCTCCTCCTCCATATATTTACAAGCAAAACGTATTTCTCTTATCTCAAATACGTTATAGCCTCCCCTGCGCTGGCTTCAATTATCTGACCAGAGCTACTGTATTCAACATGATACAAGTTAGCTCCAGACACTTTTAATTTCAAAAGCAACATGTCAAACGTCGGTTATGTGGGACTAGCTTTTTGAGTAAGACTAGGCTAAGTGCACATTTTGACAAATTGTTTGGACACTAGAGTAAAACATTACTTCACCGAAAACCATATGGATGAGCTTATAACTTTTATCAAGGCGATAGCACTCACCCTATCAGACAATGTGATAGACAAGTAACGTACTTTTGATAAATTGGCAGTAAAGAGTTAGAATACTTACCGCAGTGAGAACCCTAAAATCTTCACTTGTGAGATATCTCAACATGCTCACATTGAGTTTACCCATTTCTATAGGTATAAAAACAGAATTTTATAAACTAATAAGAACTTATAACAACTTATAACTTATAAATTGTTGCAATAATATCATTACAGATTAAAGAAGTACACAATTTTCAAAAAGTGATAGTAAAAAAAGTTGAACCCGAAAAGCCCAGAATTCGTGATAAACATTAACACGTGTGATTACTAAACAGGGTTGCATGTTGTATGCTGAACCATTAGGCCTGTAAAATTACATTGTTAATAATAATAATATTATTTCGGTCGCCGGACCAGCAATTGTTGGATCATGCTCATGCCTCCTTGGAATGAAATTTAATCTCTGTATAGTATTTCACGAATTTCATTTGTATGAACGTAACGTAAGAAACATTGTCAAGAAAATTGAAATAATCAATTTTAATCTAAGAAAAATCAGTCATTACCTTGGCTCGAAACAAGTTTATTTTGCACTTTTATACATCATGACATTTGAGTGGTTATAAATATTCAAGCAAGTCAAATCAAAGGTTTGAAACGACTGGATTTGCACGTCTGATTCACATTGAAGTGTTTATAAAATCTCCATTTTAATGTTGTTCAAAATAAATACCAACCCGTACTTGCTAGCTCGAGTATTTTGTAACTAATGATAAATCGAGAAAAAAAAAAATTAGGTAGGTAGAATTTTACAATAACATATTGTAAAATTCTTTATCGCTTTTTTCAGTAATTTTTTAGATAAGTACATTTGAATATTGGGAATTTGGCAGCTATCAGTTAAAACCAAATGACTAAATATATCTTGAGAGACAGAATACTCTGGAGTGACTGAGTGTGACAGAGTGTGCATCACACTCTGCTTACATCAGGGAGGTACCCAGTTGGAGTTTTTTCAAAAGGTATTCGAATTGTTTACATGGTCAAGTTGTACCTGAGGGTAACTAAGCGTCCGGAGGACAATTATTTAGTAGCTAATCATGTCTTCAAAATTATTATGAGATATCTAAATAGCTGACCATATCATAGGTTAATTTTAAACGGTCATGCCCCGAAAGTGATAAATACCCTGTCCCAGGACACAATTAATTTTATTTTTAGTTTAAAATTTATATTTTAACAGATGCAAACTTTGTTTTAACAAATCATGGAACACTACACTCCTCAGGAAATAGGAATAATCGTGAGAATGATTTTGACAAATACCTATTCGTTCATTATAATAATTATAACAAATGAATGTCTTTGGTGACTTTATGTTTTTTGTTTGAGAAAAGATTTTGAATATTTCCTCAAACAAAGAACCTAGCCTATTCGTAATTCGTCCATTATAATATTTGAGAGAAAATAATTTTCATCGGAGACGAGATGAAGGAAAACTGAACTTAAAAAGGCCCGCCTGAACTGTAAGTATTGACACAAAAATGTTTCTCTACAAAATGCATATATTACATCACCTATTGTCTGCAGAATTTCAAATACTAGTAACCTTTTGTAATTAATGTTCTTTCAAACATTACCCTCGCACTGAGGATAATTCTTTCAAACATTACCCTCGCACTAAGGATAATTCTTTCAAACATTACCCTCGCACTGAGGATAATTCTTTCAAAAGAATGAATGATTTTTGCCAAACACATTCTCACAATAAATTATTCGTCGTTCCTGTGCAGCATTCCGTGATTTTGTCTATACAAATTCTACAAGTGTTTAGATGAAAAATTTCAAACTAAAAATGAAATTAATTGTCAACTGAAAAAATGGAAACGAAAACAAATAAGGTTATTACTTTTGGAACACATTGTATGACCTAAATAATATTTTAATTTTACATTGTATGACCTAAATAATATTTTAATTTATAACAAATCGTTTTTTGAGCAGTGATAATAAAAAGAGAGGGAAAATTTAAAATAATTATCAGTATCATTGGTCATCACTCATCAGACGAAAGCCAGAAGAGGATTTTTATTATGAGTAACGTTAATAATTGCTTCATCTTACAGGAAATTACTTAAGTACCTGTAATAAGTTTCATATTATAACTTACCAACATGGCATCTTCGTCATCTGATTATAAAATATTTAGAATCAAAACTGATGCACAAAAATTAAGAACTATTGTTGATGCTGATGGTCGGGAAGTCATTGTAAGTAATGAACTGATAAGTTATGTTATCACAGGTTACTCTCTAATGAAATTTTACAAGAGCTTCCACACTTATGTTTTTAAGGCGATTCTTCAATGAGGATTTCAAAGAAGACCATTTGAACCTCCTTCGTTATCAAAATTGGTTTTCTATCTGTATTTCATCCGGAGTTTGGCTTCGACTTAATGGTCAATTTTTTTTATTTTTTCTTCATAATTGATCCTCGATCTCATCAACGTGCCTTATTATTTCCTCATTTAGCTTTTGAATTCTTGTCTATACCTAATTTACGAGAAGACCCCATAGGAAAAAGAAGGGATTTTGTTCAAGTTCCCCCAATAATAGCGCGATTTATGTGTTAAAATTCTAAATAGGACGGATTTTCCAGGAGTTATACCCCTACAAAAGTTTACATGTAACCATTTCTTCTTAAAAACTGCTGAAATTATTAGATGAAAATGTGTTGGTGGTGTAATGGTTACACGCTCTAGGGGTAAACAGTAGAACGGAATTTCAAATGACCGACCCATGTAAACATATCATAAATATGAACTAGTGACACCTAAAGCGCTGTCAAAAGTACTCTTGAGTCCAGTTCGAGCATTAAATTTTTTTGCCAGGTCTTCATATTTTTATTTTCCAAATTTGACCGTTTTTAAACCAAGATCTCCCTCTGTTTTTTCATGATTCGAATAGGCCCAAATAAATTCACACTATCCATTCTACATCCGCCAGAAGTGGCTATAAACATCATATATATGTTCCTTTTTCCTCATAAATAAATCACATTTTTCAGGTCCAAGGCAGGGAAGATGAAGAGCAAAACAAAAAATTACAAGAAATTAGTGATCTGTTGGTAGCCGCCGGATATTTCAGAGCTCAAATCAAGGGATTATCCTCATTTGATAAAGTTGTAGGAGGAATATGTTGGTGTATTGATTCCTGTAATGTAGATATTGATGCTGAGTTACTGTTTCAAGAAGATTTATCAATTGGACAAAAAATGTGAGAAAAAGAAGTTCCGTACTGAATAGTGTCTTAAAGAAAAGAACACTTGGTAGAACTATCGAATATAAGAAATGAAAATGATGAAACTTGACGTCAACATAAAGTCAATTATTTTTTATGATTTTCATTTCTTCTTGAGGTTTGAATTATTTTCCGTTAAGATGGCTGACCAGCTAAGTTTTTTCTCTAAAATGTCTCTTGTTAATCTTTTAATGCTGACTATACATTTGAGATTTTTATTGTTTGCCCAAGATTTAAGATTAAACCAATATACAATCTGTGAAAACTACCTTTTATCATTTCTGAGATAGAGTTCTATGGTAGACGGACGGACATCAGAGGTTGCTTCGTTACCCTTCAACTGTGAAAGCTCTAATAAAGAAAATACGGACCCATCTTTGTCAATTCAAACAAATACCTAATTAATTACTTTTTTTGTTTCCATTTTTTAGCTCGTTGACTGAAAAAATAGTTATAGTTTTACCAGAGATGCAGTGCCCTTACTTAATAGAACCGCATCAAATACAAGGTTTAGATTTTATACACATTTTTCCTGTCATACAATGGTTAGTAAAACGAGCAATGGAGTCCCGAGCTGAGCGGTATGAATATTTAACATCTCTAGCTGTAAATAAGTACTATAGACAATATAACATCAAAGAGACGAACGGTGAACCCAAATACAAAGGTAATGCATCTTTTTAATTAGTTTGAATAGAAGGAAATTTAATAGTCTTTCAAAGAAATATACAGGGAGTTTCAAATTTTGATGTCCAAGTGTCATTGATATTTTTCCAACTGTTGGGAACAGTTGACTTTGAGAGAAATACCGCCACAACAAAAAGGTAGAAATGTGTGCAGAAAATTTAAGCAGGCGTTTATTAGACCACTTTAGGTATGATGGTTCAAGAAAAGTTTCAGAAACGCTTTATTTCGGAAAGACACCTTCAAAGATGTTTAACGTTTTTTTTTTTTTTTTTTTTTTTTTTTTTTTTTTTTCAAATTTCTAATTATAAAAATAACACTACTTCCTTACAGTTTATTTTCTCCTCTGTTTTTGACAGATCAATTAAACTTTCTAAAAAGTCAGGTGCGGAGTTACGAAGAATCTGCTTTTTTGAAATAGTCAGAACTCATTTGTACAAACTAAACTAAATGGACTTCCCAAACATAGACAAATTTTAATGATAGCTCCCAAGAATCGAATACAAGCCTTTCCGATTTTTTTTTCTCTGCTTCNCTAAACTTTGGGAAAGGACATAGGCTACTTTTTATCGCGAAAAAAAGGGGGTTGGAACTATAAACGGCCATGCCTCTAAGGCGTCAAGCGAAGCGGACGTATTCTGCTAGTTTATTTATATTATCAAATCCTTTATTATTTTAATCTTAATCCTGCTAATATTATAAAATGCATCGGTGTGTGTTTTTTTTTTTTTTTTTTTTTTTTNTTTTTTTTTTTTTTTTTTTTTTTTTTTTTTTTTTTTTTTTTTTTTTTTTGTCATTCTTTCACGTTGCAACATTTTTACGACATTTTTTTTGTTTTGCATGTAAATAATTTATGAGCTAGAAAGTCAATGTGTCTACTTTTTGTGCTAGAATAGACTCAAGAATGTCATACCTCTGTGGCACAAAGAAGTCCAGTGTGCTAGTAAAAAAAGTACATGTAAATGATTTTCTTACAGGTATTGCGTCTATCATAGAAAAATATAAACCTGAAAAATCTCATCATATATCGAAATCAAATTCTGAACTAATTCAACGCGTGGAAGGAAGTCTTCTCGATACAGAAGTCAACTTAGAGAGTGTGAAAGAAGATAATTCTAAACTGAATGCCGACGATATAATATTTACATTTGAAAAGTATTCAACCGATTCGGATTTAAGTTTAAAATTTGAAAAAGACAAAACTCTAAAACAGTTATTAGAAATTGTATCTAAAAATGAAAGGCTGCAAAAAATGATTGACGAGAAAAAAATAGAAATAGAAAAATTGAAAAATGTGCAACAAGTTAAAGTTGAATATGATGGCAGTGAACAGTTGGAGATGGCGAACAAGTTGAAGGAATTGTATTTGAATTATGAGGCGTCCAAAGAAAAAGAAAAGAAATTTAAAGAAGATTGTAAAATGAAATTGGCAGAATTGAAAAGGAGTTTGGAGTAAGTTGATTCATAAGGAACTGGCTGATGTCCACAACTTTTCCATTGGATGTAGGATTCTTCCTGTCCAAATTAATTCTCTCTGTTTCTTTACGAGTATTTGCAAATTTTGGGGGGTCTACCTGAAACCAATACAGAATGTTTTTTTTTTCTTTTAGGAGAGGGGTCAGCTCTCGAAATTTTTTTGACATCTCTTACGGTTTGGATTTTATGATTTTACTAATAAAAAATGTCATTATGGTGATAACTCGCTTCCAGTTGAACTTTTGATTTTTATCCCCTGTCTTGTTTTGTACCTACCTCCCGTGTGGATAGGGGGACTTAAAAAAAAAAATACTTCCAAAACACCCAAGCCCATGCCGGTCGTAAAAGGCGACTAAAGGCTAGAATTAAATAGTTTGTAAAAGGCGACTAAATGCTAGAAGTTTCTAGAATTTGCTATTGGTAAGCTACGATAATTAGGAGTGTCAAATAATCAGTCAGTTTACCAACTGGGCTTTGTGTTAATTAGTAAACATTTATGATTTTACACTTTTGTAGGTGGACAACCACCTACAAAAGTGATGATGAAGGGATGGGGGTTGAGAGAAAATTTTAAATTGAATGGTGAAATGGTAATAAAGATACTTTATTCGAACATAGTGGAACCATAATTAGACAGAAGGAGTAAAAATAATACATACCTACCTAATACAAGTTAATGCGAATTCTGCTGCTGTAATTCCAACAAGTTCGTATATACATGCAGACTGATGAATATAAACTTATTGGGGGTACTTTGGAATGAGTAATTTCGGGATTATTTATCCGAATATTTGAAAGTGGATTTACGTACGCCGACGTAAATAAGCAGGAAATAACAATATGTATTTTTTTTTTTGTATTCTCAAATTTCGTCGCGGGCCACCAATTTGCTTCCCGCGGACCACCGGTTGGCTACCGCTGATCTAAAATACTATCAAGTTGACAATATATTTTCAGAGAGTCCAGTAATGGCGATCAGGAAGATTTGACTGATTTAAAGAATCAAGTTACAAAATTGTCTGAGAAAATAACTAAAATGAAAATCAAGTTAGCAGAAAAGTCAAGATCGGTGGCCATATTGGAACGAAGGATTGATCAAGTACCTGGGCGAGATGAGCTGGCGCAATACCAGCGAAGATTTTTGGAGCTCTACACACAAAGTAAGGAGATGATGCGCTTTTGCTTATTTTTTGTATCCAAAGACAGATTCTTGCATAATAATTATAGTTATTTATTTTTATTTTATTTGATCCGAAGGCGTAATTTTTTTTCTAATGTAATTATGACTTATGTCTATTGTGAGAAATGGGTTATTCTTCAAATTGTGAGGTGTTACTCTAGGGCAGGGGTTCTCAACCTTCACAATACGAAGTACCACTTGGTATTTTTTCGAATTTTTGGAGTACCACCACTCTGGCGGAAGGGGTTGTTTAAAGGAAAAAAAAAAAAAATATTAACATATGAGAACATAATTCCACAAAGAAGTTGAAGTTAAAAAATAATCATGCAAAGGTACCTGATAAGATGTAAAACAGAGTGACAGAGTGAGTAGAAAGGTGGGGGTTTGAACCCACTTCCTGTTGTGCCGATGAGATTACGTACCACCTATACTCTTATCAGAAACAATTGCGTCAATATCAGGCTGAATATTGCTATTTTACGCGAATGTCATGGGACACATCTAATTTACTCCTATACTTGTTTTTCAAGTACAACATTTGAGAAAATCCAATTCACACACATATATGTGGTAACAAAGAGTAATAGGGCTTTTAGTGCTTTCTTGTGGAAACTTGGATATTTGATCTTGTTGATTTTCATCCAAAAATCAACTAAAATACTACCACTGTTGAACATATCTTTCACGGTGCTGTCACTTGGCAGATCAATAAACGATTCTTTATATTCGTCAGCAACGCCTG